>JADLZK010001557.1:0-120142 GCA_015847255.1 Hyparrhenia diplandra | reverse complement strand
ATTAATGCATATTTTATTACCACCGGAGTGAATTAAAAGAAAATAGTACATGTCAAATCTCCCAACCAAATATTATTTATCCGGACGAAGTTCCAATTTTAGTTTTGGTGTTCCAGCTTGTTTTGCAGAATGTTGTGGAAATACAAATAAAGTATGCCAAATAAAGTGGAAAGCGCAAAGTCGTAAATACGCCAAAGAGCAAAGGAAAGCCAATAGGCCAAAACCACGCCAATCAAGCCCAAGAAGTGGGAAGCCCAAATCAGGTTCGGGTCCGCTTTTGACTGCGCAGACCACCCGAGTATTTTGGGCATAACTTTCATACTTAACTCGCCAGCCATCCACCACTTGAAACGAAGCTAACGACGAGGCCTACAAGCCCACAAAAATTTGAGGCCCAACGGACTGTTTGGGGGCGGCCGGGCGAGGGGGGCTGCCGGCCCCGGAATATATGGCATGAAACTTCCCTCGCCATTTTTATATTGTTCAAGACGCATGGGGCGTTGTATGTGTGGTGCTGCATTTTGTGTTCCCGCCAGCTTTTCCTCGGCTAAGGAGCACCCTCCATTCCCCTCCTCCCTTCCACTATATATAGAGGGGCACTCCTCCCTCAACAACACACTACACTTCACAAAGCTTCAAGCATACATATATCATACACACAATGTAGTGGTGTCCCTCTAGGTGTTCTTCACCTAGTTGTATAGATTAGAAAAGAGGAAGAGAGGAGAGGAAGAGGAAGAGGAGGAGCCGGGTTTGTTCTGATCCTTCTCAACCTTTGTACCTCTACTTGAGCCAACTTTTCAGAGTAATATCCGTGTTATCTTATGGTATTCTTTGATTATTACTTGACTAAATTCGCCCTTATTCTATTTTACTTTATCGGATCTCCTCGTCGAATCAAGGCTCTAGTTTTTACGTGAAACTAGTTTCAGAATCGTCCAGCGTAGACATGGTGTTCCCGCTAGAGTTTACCTCGGAGATTGCCCAATGCTACTGAATAGTTGTGGTAGCCCTGGGGTGACAGCCCCGACCAGGTTTTTGTAGTCCACCACGCACGCGTTGGTGTTTTCAGAGCTTTTTGGCGGCCGACTCGACATCGCTTTCTCTGCCTTTTTCGAGAATCGAAAGGTTCCGCTCGGCAAGTAAGGGGTTTAGTAAGCCTGAACCTTTGGTATTTAGTAATCTTGAGAAAACCTTAGAGAACCCCTCCCTCTACCTACAAAAATATTCATCTACCTCATCTCTTTAAGCATTTTTGATCCCTTCTAGTTCACTCGCTCCCGTGGAAATCGACACCCTGAATACTTCCCGTGAAAGTTAACGGGCATTTCTTCCGGGCGCTGCGGATTTATCCTCGGTGCGCTAAAAATACCAACAACTTTCTCGGCGCCGTTGCCGGAAACCAGAGCCGCTTCTAGAATCGAACCCATGTCGTCCTGCGGTATCCCTTTTTTATTTTTATTTTATACACCTCACCACCATTACCATCCCAACCAAATGAATTCCACGCCAATATTTAAATTCTCGGCTTCAAAGGGCTTATCTGCTGGAGCCTCCACCACCATTCACATCACATACTTATAAATGGCTATGAGCTTCGCCCCGCTTTTATAGCCATGGTTCGGTGCAACCCTTCGAAAAAAAAATCTTAAATTCAAAAAATATATAGAAGGAGACTCTCGGGAGAAGCTTGACTAGATTCACAAATCCTATACATACGCAGTCAAACCTTTCTTTGCCCCACCACATCCTAGTTAATCACTTCCATTTTGGTCTTAGCAAAGAAGCTGCTCTCCAAATTGATCAATCTTTTAAAGCCTATTCGCATAAATTGTGAATGAGGGGAAAACCATTCTAGAGAAAAAAAATCCTTGAAAACACCCCCTCACATCCATGACGAAGTTTCCCGTAGAAACAATAGAGTCAAGCCTCCGAACAAATGAAAGGAGATACTACAACCTAATTTGAAATTCTTTCAAATCCTTCCCATAATTTGGTTGCCGAGACCCTCCTATTAAGGAACATGCTATCACACTTCATGGAATGAGGAACTCCGCCTTTTGCATGCCCCTTTGAATTCGAGGATGACCTTTTTGTTGATGATGATTTTAGAAAATCACCAGAGCTTCCCAATTCAACATCATCATATGCCCCACCTTGGATGAGACATAAAAAAACACCGACAAATGCATTAAAGGAGAAATTCATAGAGAAGAGAGAAAGAGACAAAGTACGAAAGTGTAGTTGGATCCGGGCAAGGGCAGTAACTAAGGAGGAGTCTCTTGAATCCCTCCCTCAACTTGTACCTGGCAAGGTGTGTAAGCCACATCCGTTACTATGGTATTTCGCTCATTTAAAAACTTTCTCCCTATGCCCACACATGATGTCTCATCAAAATGTGTCCGCACTTAGGGTAGAGCTTTATGCCAATCTCCACAATGACCATTTACTATCCTAATCTTAAGGGAGAACTTGAGATTAGCATATATGAAAAAGAAAGTGCTCCTCCGAAATGAGAGATTTATCGACGAGCATGAAAGTTACTTAAATGTCACATCCATTACATGCTCATATGAAAATCTTCCTCGACTGATTTATAACTCAGCCATCAATAGCATGATCTACAACCCTTTCATTCTCTATTTCATAAAAAAAAATTTGAAATAGGTGTCTAGATGCTTGTTCATCTATCACAAATTTGGCAAATTTTCATGGTGTCTTGGCATGAGTTCTATAAATCAACAACAAAGGTTGGTGTTGGAGGGGAAACCACATCACCAACATTGGTTTCAATTTTTTTTTTTCTGTGCTGCTTCCCCAAGGACAAGCTTTTGTCTTTAAACAAAGCACTTCCTGAGATAACCCGTCCTTATGTTATTTTCCTTCAATAAAATTGTTCTTTTCAAAAAAAAAACTCATTTATCTTTACCTTGTCTTAATCTCTATTTCTTGTTATAAAAACACCCTTTGTTTAATATAAAAAGCAAGAACATGTTATCTAGTTAGCATGCACCTTCGTATTCTTGTCGCAACCATTTCAAAGAAGACGGTTAAGAACAAAGAGGCATGTGATGCTTCGAAAAACATGAGGCTACATCAACTACAAAACTTTGACACTCTTGGATGGTGGAGCACACACTAAAGGAGACCTCGACTTGCACACTTGACTTTTTACACAAAAGTCCAAGTGTGGGGAAGAAGGTGTAAGTCCAACTTCCACACACACCAAAGGGTCATTCAAAAAAAAAAAAAAAGAATAAAGATGATGTGAGCCCGCCTTGCTATAAAAAAAAAAAAAAAAAGGGATTGAAAAAGGGAATATATAAAAAAATGATGAAAAAAAATGGAAAAGAAAAAATAAGAGAGAGAAAAAAAAAAAAGGTGAAAGAAGAGTGAGAAGGAGGATTTCTCTTCTAGACCTTCAAGTTTCATCAAAAGCTTGCATCTATACACACCATGCATGTGTGTGGGCTCAAAGCATTGATGGTTGCCTGAGTTGAAACTACATGTACAACAAAGTCACTAGTGCAAAGAATTCAAAACTCCAACCCACAAATGCCGCTTTAAAGTGCACCTCAAATGCGAAGGTAATAATTGTTCACCAACTCATTTACTCATTCTTATCTCCATATGATCATGCAAACCATACCTACTTTGTTCATAATATATGCTCGGTTTGATGCATCGCATAATACATCTTATAGCCCTTTTTCAAATTAAGCATGGTGCTTAGGTTGAAAAGATCTTCTTTAATCAAATTTTGACATGGTGTTGAAATATTGGTTAATGAACTTAGAGTAATTATTTTCATGAACAATTTAAAGCAACCAATGGTGGAGATAAATCAAGACTATGTTTACATTGTAAACATTATCTTGGTCTTGCTTGAGTTCAAATGAAAGGCTGAATGAACAAAAAAAAAAAAAAAGAACATGGTGCCACCCTTCGAGTATTCTCTATCACTAACATTTACAGAACGAAGAGGTGACACAAAGAGCTTGCACCTAGAGAGATAAGATCCGCATGTTCAACTCCCAGGTGAAACTCTTTGTCCAAAAAAAAAAAACTCGGAGTAAATCAAGGGCCAATCACGGTAATCGAGCCTTCGTCACACGATGCCATCAAGCCCAAAGACGATGAAGGTAATGTACTCAAGATATAGCTCCAAAGAAGTGTGGGGGTGTGCAACATCCCATTGAAGAACGTAAAGCACCAAACCACATCATGAGCTAGTGGAGGAGAATACACAAAATTCGGTTTGATCACTTCCTTCCCACTTGTTCATATGCATGCTCCTTTTTTCTACAATTGTTTAAATCTACAAAATTTAAGAAGAACCAAATTCCACACTTAGATTTAAAATTTGAAAGTAAATATGAATATAGCTCTTTAAGTTTGGCCTACATAAACTTTATTCCTTACATATCCTTAGTGCTTGTGGGAAAAACATATATAGAAAAACATATTGCCTAAGTTGTTGTGAAGTGAGATATGGCTTTGGCATGGAAATCCAACCTTTCTATTCAAGTACTTGGAGAATTTCTTTCATCAAAATGCTAAAACCATAGTTTCACATAATCCTCAATGGTGAGAAAATTCTACCAAGGCCAAATATATCATGTTACTTTTATGAAACCCTTTCTACATATGCTACTTGTTTTTGTATTGAGCTTTGTCAAACTTTGTTGACCCGTGTTGAGAAATTTATCATGCTTCTAAATCAAGATCACGTACACGCCACCAAATATATGCACTACTCCTACACTAGAGTAGGCGCATAAACATGCCTTCCACTTAGATCCATCCAAAAAATATTCTACTCCCACAATAGGAGAGAACAAAAAAAAGAATATTGGTTAGGTTTCTTACAAAAATAAATGCTCCAAACACTTGTTCATATCTCCTTCTCAAAAGTTTGTGAAAAAAAGAGACATGAGGCTATCATCAAATGAAAAAAAAAAGAGAAAAAAAAAAATAGAGAGAAAAAAAATGGACAAGTGTCCAAAATAAAACAATGGGTACTTAGATGCCCGCCTCTATAAAAAAAAATAGAAGAAAAGAAACAAAAGATGAGAATAAAAAGATAGCCCATGTTCTCACAAATGTTTTCTCCAAAGTCTTAATAAAGAGAGAGATATTTCAAGCTGAGCATAGTAGAAATAGGATAGCCACCATATATCCACACACTTGCACATCTTGATTTGATTGTATGACATTTTTCTCCATGGATCCATTGTTTGACCCAAAGAAAATATGCAATACAAGTATGCCCACAAAATATTTCCTACCAGCTCCACATAAGCCTTTTAGAAGTAGGAAGAGAAAGAAGGCAATGCTCAAAATGCGTTGGTGAGGAAACATACACCACCGGCGATTTATTTGAGAGTGCCATTTGAGGAGTACTTGTGAACTATGCTTTATTTCAAAAAAAAAAAAAAAAACAAGTTACTAAGATGTGAAAATAGGATGACTTTGTTTCAGTCGCTCCTTTTCTCAACCGCCCAAGAATATATGTTAGACACTCCACATATCCCACTCGTAATGAGGCATGTCTTGGGATGATCTTTTATGTCGGGGTTCATAACTTGAATTGCAATGTTTAGACTTGCTTTATCATTAACCTTACTGGGATCGAGCAAAGAGCCAAGTGTGGGGAACTTGTTGACACTCACTTAATGCATATTTTATTACCACCGGAGTGAATTAAAAAGAAAATAGTACATGTCAAATCCCAACCAAATATTATTTATCCGACGAGTTCCACGAAGTTTTGGTGTTCCAGCTTGTTTTGCGTGAATGTTGTGGAAATACAAATAAAAGTATGCCAAATAAAGTGGAAAGCGCAAAGTCTTTAAATACGCCAAAGAGCAAAGGAAAGCCAATAGGCCAAAACCACGCCAATCAAGCCCAAGAAGTGGAAGCCCAAATCAAGTTCGGTCCAGCTTTGACTGCAGACCACCCCGGAGTATTTTGGGCATAACTTTCATACAAACTCGCTTTCAGCCATCCACCACTTGAAACGGCTAACGACGAGGCCTACAAGCCCACAAAAATTTGAGGCCCAACGGACCAAGTTTGGGGGCGGCCGGCGCAGGGGCGGCCGGCCCAAAATATGGCAAAACTTCCCCGCCATTTTTATGGCGGTTTGTTCAAGACGGCGGGGCGCTGCATGTGGTGCGATTTTTATGCTTCCCGCCGCTTTTCCCTCGGGCAAGGAGCACCTCCATTCCCTCCTCCTCTCCACTATATATAGAGGGGCACTCCTCCCTCTACAACACACTACACTTCACAAAGCTTCAGCACACATATCATACACAATGTAGTGGTGTCCTCTAGGTGTTCTTCACCTAGTTGTATAGATTAGAAAAGAGGAAGAGAGGAGAGGGAAGAGTGAAGAGGAGGAGCCGGGGTTGTTGGATCCTTCTCAACCTTGTACCTCTACGGAGCCAACTTCTTTGTGAGTAATATCCAAAAGTTATCTTATGGTATTCTTTTGATTATTACTTGACTAAATTCAGTCCTTATTCTATTTTACTTATCGGATCTCCGCTCGACCGGCGGCTCTAGTTTTTACGTTGAAACTAGTTTCTCAGAATCGCTAGCGTAGACATGGTGTCCGGGCTAGAGTTTACCTCGAGATTGCGCTTCAATGCTACGGAATAGTTGTGGTAGCCCCCGGGGTGACAGCCCACCAAGGCCTTTGTAGTCCACCACGTACGTGTTGGTGTTTTCGTAGAGCTTTGGCGGCCCCGACCCCGACATTACCGTTTCCCGCCTTTTCGAGAATCGGAAAGGTTCCGCGCTCGGCGCAAGTAGGGTTTAGTAAGCCCGAACCTTGGTATTTAGTAATCTTGAGAAAACCTTAGAGAACCCCTCTCTACTACAAAAAAAATATTCATCTACCTCATCTCTTGGGCGCATTTTGATCCCTTCTAGTTCACTTCTCGCCCCCGTGGAAATCGATACACTCTAATACTCCGGTGAAAGCTACAACGGTACTTTCCGTGGCGCTTTGGAGCGGATTTATCCGTGTGCGTAAAAAATACCAACAACAAGCCGCCTCCGGGCAAAAGAAGGGTCACGCCGCCAGCTCGCGCCGCCAAGTCGTTTCGTCATCATCGGGGAAGAACTCTATCGACACGGCGCCTCCCGCATCCCGCAACGCCGCATCACGTTCGAAAGCGGGGAGGAGCTCGCCAAAGAAGTCCACGCCAAACGCACCACCACGCGCCCCACGAGAGCTCTTTTGTCGGAAAGGCATTCCGGCCGAGGCTTCATCGCCAACCAACGCCGCCGACGCCAACCAGGTCGTGCGCCATCGCGAGGGTGCCGCCTGCGCACGCACCTCCCAAGATAGTCCCTCCGCACAATCCCGCCCACCCGGCCCTTCGCGGTCCGGGTCTCGACATGGTGGGGCCCTCAAGAGGACGCCCGAGGGCTACACTCATCATCCGCTCAGCCATCGACAAGTTCTCGGCGGATCGAGGTCATGCCCATCTCCTGGTGTAGAGTCAAGAGACTCGGGCCAATTCTTCACCAAGATCATCCACCGCCGGGTCCCGAACTCCATCATCACCGACAATGGCACCAATTTTTGTGGGAGGGGGGTCTTCCCCGACCGGTGCGACGAGCACCTAGCGTCACGTGGACACGGCGACGGCCGCCCACCCGAGGACCAACGAGAGGGTAGAGTGAGCTAATGGCATGATCCTACAGGCATGAAGTCGCGCATCTTCAAGCAGCCGAGAAATTCGGTGGTCGATGGCTCGCCGAGCTCCCCCACACATATGGAGCCTACGCACTACTCCCGAGCAGGGGCCACGGGCGCACTCCTCCTTCCTCGGTCCGGTCCGAGGTCAGCTCCCCCCACCGACCCCGAAAGTACGGCTCCCCTCGAGTTCAGCCTACAACGACGACGGCAACCGTGCACCGCCTTCCAAGACGTGGACGATCAACCGACGGCTCGCGACATCACGCCCTCCACCCGCCAAGTACCGCAGTCTATGCGACGCCACCACACCACCCGCCACGCCAAGGGCCTAGCATTCAACGTCGGCGACCACGCGCTTCGGCCGAGTTTAGAGCACGGCGAAGGACGCCACAAGCTCGCAGCGCTGCAGAGAAGGGCCCTTCACCATCACTCAAGGCTGAGGCCGGCACGCATAAGCTCAAGGGACTTAAGAGGCCGAAGTTCTCGCCAACACTGAACGCCGAACAACTACGCCACTTTTACCCCCGAATGTACTTCTCGAATTGTTATAGCCGCAAGCTCTAATAAAAAGTACTACCGCCGATTCAATGCGCGCCAATTTGTGCAAGCATTCGAATGTTTTCACTTTCGGTTGTTAAGCAACGGCCGCCCTCCGCTTTCCAACAGGCGGCCGGCCCTTGCTCGGGGCCAAGGGACGGCGCCGCACACCCCACGCATTACACTTTTTTTCGCTTTAAAACTTGTCGACCTCGAGCTCTAACCACGACTCACGAGTCACGCGTAGGTCGCGCCCGATCTGTTCGAGCGATCTGTTCGATCTCTTTAACTTTCTAAAACTCAAGCTCAAGTCTCGAGCTCGCTGAGGCTCGAATCTCACGCTCGCTTTCTTCCCGAGCCGCATACGCTGCCAACGCCCAAGTCTTGAGATCGCCATCAACGGATTCTAGCGCCGACCGCTTAACGACCTCCGCGCCCCTCGCCAAAGGAACGGCCCGCTACTCATCCCACCAAGACACGAGCTCGAATCAAAGGCGGTTGACAAAAACTTGCAACCAAGGAAAGAAAAAACTTAACACCCGACACTTAAAAACGATTTAAGTAACACTTATATTACATTGTGCCCGACTTTTGGGGACTTCAGCTGCTCAAAATAACAAAAAAGAAGAGGCCATGCCTTGCTACTCCTACTCGCTTGCAGGGGCGTCATCCCTCGTGGGGGTCCCAGGCGTCGCAGGTTCTCCTGAGGAACGAAGAGCTCGAGCTCCTCACGAGCCATCTTATGCAGCCTTCCTGCGAGCTCTCCGCGTCGGCCTCCGGCACCGCGATCACCTCCTCGAGATCCACCCCCTTTCTTCAACCATCGCCAGCCTTCGCCCATGACCGGCTTGTCCGAGCTTTGGGATAGTGAGCGAGATCACGCCACCGCCTTGTGCACCAGAGACGAGATTGCTCCCGCACCGTTGAGGAATAAGGAGGACACGCTCCCGCCGTGATCCGCCGCCTCGCCCGATGGAGAAGCTCGTTGCGGCGGCGAACGCCGAGGGCGAGCCTGTCGCCCTCGCCACACATGACATCGCCCCGGCGGCCTCGGCCATCGACAAAGCGCTGCCGCACCTCGAGCCACTTCGCTTTGACGTGAGCCCCCCCGGTCCTTCGTCCGCAGCCGCCCGCCCCGTTTTGCGGCTCAGCTGGCGCCGCTTCAGTTCCCCCTCCATAGTAGAGAGCCTCGGCCCTTTGCCGAGAGCCGCCTGTTCTAGTCCCGCCCGGCGCTCCTTCTCGCCCGCAATCAAAAGCCAAAGGTTAGACAACGAGCTCGTAAGAAAGAAGGAAAGGAGGAGGCCGCCCGCCACACATGAGGGCGGTGTACGCCTCCCTCGGCTCGACCCCACAACGACCAATTCTCCGTGTCAACCCCTCATCCTCGCATGCTCTGAGGCATGGTACACAACCCCAGTCCCGCTATGATCATAACCACCCGGCCGACACAACCGGGAACAAGCCCAAACCCGAAGAGAAGCTCGAACGAACCGCCCAGGAGATCGACACTCCGCCGCCCTGTCGCGGCGTGGAGATCTGGGTCCACCTTCTCCTCGCAGCAGGGGCCGGCCCGCCACTGAGAGACGAGCGCCCGAGCTCCTTGTCCCTCCAGCAACTTCGAGCCCGGCGAGCTCCCTCCATTTGCCGACGCTGCGGAGAGACTCCACCTCCTCCACGCCGCGCCGCGGCCGGCGGACGCCTCTCCGCCCTACCATGGGCGATCCATTATCGACGGACCTCACGCTCCATCGCCGCTTGGCTTGGGTCTCGCAAGATTTGCCGCGGCGGTCGTTTTCACGAAGCCACCCTTTGACGCCGGGCGCATCCGACGGCGTCGCCCATCTCCCGCCGGCGCACGGCCGCCGGGCCACCCCGAGGAGCCCACGTGCTGCAAGACAAGTAACGCGACGCCAAGACTCAGCGTGACCACGAGCGCATCAAAGCGAGGGAAGTCGAGCAAGAATCACTAGTAACATTCACCTCCCGCATCCAAGCCGCTTCCGCCCAATGTTGCCTGGCCGACGGCCCCTGAGCTCGACGCCCCCCACGCCAACTTTGGCTGGCCGGGCCGCAACCTCCTCGCTGGCGAACGTCGAGGTCTCGCCACCACCGGACCGGTGCCGCCCGCCCTGAGCCCCTCGCCACTTCCGGGCCCCGCCATGGATCCAGCCAAGAAGGGGGCGCCTCGGACCTCAGCGCCGAGGTCGACGGCCGTAAGGTCCTAGATGGCTAGAGGGGTGTGAATAGCCTATAAAATTTTCTACAAGCTCAACTTAACAAACCGATTAGTATAACAAAAGGCGTAAATACGGTTTTGGGCTAGCTCTAGTGTCTTGCAAGCCAACTAGTGACAATTCTAAATATATTCTATAATCTCTAAGTCACACAATTGCTATGTCACTACTCTAGCTAATGAGAAATCCTAGATATGATCCTTATGCTAGCAAGAACACCTAAACAAGCAAAGCTTGCTTTCTACACAAGAATAACTAGGAAAGTAAATACAAGAGAAGGATGCTCGATATACCAAAGTGTAGAGGCAATGATCCAATCACCGATGGAGATAAACAATCAACACAATAAGATGAAGACCAATCACCAAGACAATGGACACGTCGATGTGTTGACCCGGAGTTCACTTGTACACCGACAAGCTACTCTCCCACAGTCTTGACCAACGCAAGGATGGTGCTTCAACTAGGCGGTCCTCTCGCTAGTTGCAAAGCCACCACTCACAAGTGAGGTACCGAAGACACGAGCAATGTATTCCTTGCACTTTGTCATCCCGACGAGGAGTGCGTGATCCTCTCACAATCACCGGAGGTGGCCAAGAACAATCACCTTCTCTTGCCAACGCCTCCACCAAATCACCAAGCCGGGCTAGGAGCGGTGTCGCCAAGAGTAACAAGACAATTACCGGCTCACAACGATCTCCAAAGTGCCTCTAGATGCAAGAACTCAATGCAAATGCACTTGGATCTCCTCAACTCTCAAGAATGAAGCTCACAAGCAAGAATGAGAGAGGGAGGGCTTTGGCTCAGCTCACAAGATGTTAGGAATGATTCAAATGACCAAGAGAGAGAGCCATGGCCGGCCAATGGGGTATTTATACCCCCAACCCAAAAGTGGCCGTTGGGGGCAAAATGCCCATTTTTCCTGGCAAGAACCGGACGCCGGCAGCCGGAAATCCAGCGACGGTCCAAATGTCCGGTCGCTCTGTAAGAGCCAACGGCTCTTTTTCTTTTGAAATTGGCGCCGACCGGACGCTAGAGCCGCCTTCGGTCACATGACCGGACACGCCCCCCAAGGTCCGTTCGACCTTTTAGTGACCGGACGCAGGCCACCGGACGCCCGGTGCGCCTCGGCCCGTCCGGTCACCCCAGCAGTGATGATCGTCGTTTTGCAAGGTTGCTCCACCATTGCTTCAACAAGCTTCCCAACAAGTATACCAACTTGAGCACGAGGGATAGCAAGTTTTCTCCACAAATTTGCATCCGGCGCAATGGAAAATGTGCACTTCAAGATCTCTAGATTGGTTTTGGCTAATTGATGACATCCTTAGGACTAATCTCTCTATACTAAGTGTTTGTATTAGTTGGAGATTGGTCAAGCCAAGGTTGTGCATAGTGGTCATGGTGGATGGATCGAGATGGTTCAATTGATGATCAAGTGCATGACATGGAGGTGATGGTGGATCAAAATGGGCTCAAGGCAAAGGTATATCCATAGGGGCCATTTTATTTTCACACTCAAGACACCATAGAGGGTGTGAGTGATTATAGGATCGATAAGCCGTACTATAAAGAGGGGAAAACTATCGCATATATCGATCCTCATGTGCCTCTAAGTTCAAATTCATTTGCATGCATTCTAACCTAGAGAGCTAACTCCGTCTCGTTGGAAAATGTTTCAAAAATGCTAACACTTGGTGTCGGGGTGTTCTTCGACGTTTGGTAACATAAGACAAGTAGCGGAAGTTGGAACAAAAATCGAAACATCGAAAAACAAGAACCTCGGCCAAGAAAGTGACTGCGCCGACGCTGCCGCGTGAAAGCGCCCGGGCGCGTCCGGCGAGGGGTTGGGCACCGGCGGTGCCTGACGCCCGCGCCCACGCCGACGCGTTTCGAGAGTCCCAGCGTCCGGCGACACGGGCGAGGTAATCTCGGCAAAGTGCGAATGCGACGGGCGCAGCGCTGACGCAGCGTCCCGGCGCCGCCCGCGACGCCGACGCAGTCCGGCATGTCACGGGTCGCCGCCGGGCCGCTGACGCCGGGCGCGCTAGGCGCCGGGCGCTGCGCGCGACAAGACCCGCTGGTGCCCAGCGTCGTTTGCGCGGCGCTGGCGCGCGTCCGGCTATGCATTCGACGGATTCGAAAGTAACGGCTCTATTTTTGAGGTGTTTGGCTATGAATACAACTTTGGCCTGCCATGGGAGGTCTCGGTCAAAGTGACGGAAGTTGGAACAAGTGGACGGAAGTTGGAACAAAATCGAAACGACGAAAAACAAAGAACCTCAGCCAAAAGTGACTGCCCGACGTGGCCGGCTGAAAGCGCCCCGGGCGCGTCCGGCCAGAGTTCAATGGTGGACGGCGCCGCCGACGCTGCCCGGGCGCCCACGCCCGGACGCTGGGTCGAGGAGTCTCAAAGGCCCGGCGACACGGCGAGGTGTTCGATGGTGCGACGCGGACTACCGACGCTGCCGCTGCGACGCCGGACGCTAGCCCGCAAGCATGTCACGGGGTCGCCGACGCTGGCGCTCGGCGCGTGACGGCGCTTTGGCGCCGGGCGCTGTGACGCGAGAAGCCGTGGTGCCCAGCTGGCGTTTGCGCTGGCGCCGGCGCTGGCCGCGCCAGCAGATTTTCGACGGATTCGAAAAGTAACGGCTCTATTTCGAGGTGTTGGCTATGAATACAACTTTGGCCTGCCATGGGAGGTCTCTTGGCCATTTGAAATCATTCTAACACCCTCTAGAGAGCTGAGCACACATCCTCCTCCTCACTCCCTTTGCTTGAGAGCATCATTCTAGTGAGTTGAGGTGATTCAAGTGCACTTTGCTTTGATCTTTGCATCTAGTGGCACTTGTGGATCGTTGTGAGCCGGTGGTTTTCTTGTTGCTCTTGGAGAGCACCACTCCTAGCCGGCTTGGTGATTGGTGGAGGCGTTGGCAAGAGTTGGTGATTGTTCTTGGCCACCTCCGGTGATTTGTGAGAGGATCACACACTCCTCGTCGGGAAGACAAAGTGTGAGTAATCTATTGCTCGTGTCTTGGGTACCTCTCATTTGATTTGGGTGCGATAAGCCTAAAGGCATTTGGCTTGGAGTGAGCTCCACATCGACCCACACGTGAGAAGGTCGGCACAATGGAGATTAGCTTGAGGGTGCTCAAGTGAACTTCGGGTTAAATCTTGTGTCTCCACTTGTCTCTTGGTGATTGGCTTCAATTTGGTTATCACATTGATTCATCCTTGGTGATTGGATTGACTAGCCTCGACATTGTGGTATATCACCTCTACACTCGTGCATTACTTTCATATATCTTGTGCTAGTGTAGTTTGAGTAGTCTTGCTTAGTTGCTAGAGTAATTAGTTTGTTCACCTAGTGGTAAAGTAGTGACTTAGCTCTTGAGTGTGAACTAGAGATCATAGCAACTAGAATTGTCAATAGGAGGCTTGCCGACAAGTAGAGCTAGAGCAAACGCTTTTATCGCCTTTTGTTATTCTAACAAGTTTGTCTAGTGTTTTGTAGAAAATTTTATTAGGCTATTCACCCCCCCTCTAGCCATTTAGGACCTTTCAACTTCATTTTCCCGAAAACGCCGAATCCCAACTCAACCCTGCAAACACTTCCGCCACTTGATCCAAGTCGCCAACACGTCGAAGAACACCTCGAGCACTTGTGTTAGCATTTTGAAAACCATTTTCATCAAGCGCGAAGTTAGCTCTCTAGGTTAGAATGCATGCATATGAATTTTGAACCTAGAGGCACATGAAGATCGATATGTCCGACAATTGTCCCCTCTTAATAGTACGGCTTATCGATCCTAAACCACTCACACCCTCTATGGTGTCTTGAGTGCAAAACCAAATGGCCCTATGGTTATACCTTTGCCTTGAGCCCATTTGATCTTCAAACTCCACCAAGTTGGACACTTGATCATCTTTTGGATCACCTCGATCCATCCCCCATGATCACCATGCTCCAACCTTGGCTTGACCAATCTCCAATCTAAATCAACCACTTAGCATAGAGAGATTAGTCCTAAGGATGTCACTAATTGCCCAAAACCAAACAAGAGATCTTCAACGGCGCAGCCTGGGGGACGGGTCCCGCGTACATGACCGGCGGCGTGGTCGGAAGCTCGGGGGCCGGGCCGCGGGCGTGTCCTCCGGGCCACCTCTCCTCGACGCGCCCGCTCTCGCGGCCCGCCCTCCGTCGGCACGGAGAGCCAAGAGCGCCGACGCCGTGGAAGGCCGCCGCGACGCCGCCAAGGTCACCGCTCCCCCGATCCGCAACCTTTCACCGGATTCGGCGCCGAAGCGGGGCAGCTCCCCGCCAAAACCAAAGGCCGAAAGGCCGGGTCGAGCTCGAGCTCGAACTAAAGACGAGATCACGAAGAATGAGCGCAACTTATGAGCTTGAGACGCGCCTTTTCCTGGGGACCTTCGCCGCCGGCTCTTGGGAACCCCGCCGCCGCGACGAAGCTCGAGCTAAGCTCACCGGGTCCCGCCACGGCCCGCTGCCCTGGCCAAGCCCGACCGTGTCGCCATTCGCGCCACGCCGCCGCCCGCTGAGGCCGACGAGACGCCATGGCCCCTTGACTTGAACTCGCGGCCGCCCCCCCCGAGCTCGAGGCCCGGCGCCGTCGAGGTCGCGCCGGATCATCAATCTCTTGCACGCCATCCGACGAGCTGCTCCCCGCGTCGGATGTCGCCGCGTGGGGTCCCCCCATCCCCATCAACCCCGCGGCTAGGAGCTCTCCGGGGTGTGGCGGGCAGCTAAGGGGGAGATTGACGGCCCCCACCGCACGAAACCGAGAAGACGGGAATAAGAATCGATTGTCAAACCAAATAAAAGAGACACGAACTCACCAACTCGCTCGTAGCTTTGTTGGGCCGCGAAGCGGGAACAGGTCGGCCTTGGGCGGCCACCACGAGCCGACTCGATGATATCCCGCACCCATGCCATGACCTCGTCGGCCGAGCAGGGGGTCGCGGTGACCGTCCCTCGTGTATGGTGCCTTGTCGCGTCATCGCCCACATCCGGAGCTCGCGATGCATCGAGGGGACGGACCCTCCGCCCGATCTAGCACGCCAGCCAGACCGGCCCGTTAGCCCCGGCCTCGCGTAGTGTCCGCACCTTCTCCGCCACCACCGTGACCTTTGGCGCAGGCTCCCCGCCGTCGCCTCCTCCGCACGGCCTTGGACTTGTCAAGACCGCCGATTAATGCGCCCAGAGCGGCGCGCAGGGTCGCTTCTGAGATAGAACCACTCCTGGTGCCACGCCCCGCTGTTCGACGGTACCTTGGCCTCCGGGAACTGCGCGTTCGGCCCGGATCGGAGTTGGATCATCACCGGGCCGACGTCCGCCGCCGCCCTCAAACCGTCGCAACGCCCGGGATCTTCGTCGTGAAGAAGAACTTGAAAAGCTCCCGCTTGGGCTCCACGCCCAACCACCCTCGCACAAAGGCGACGAAGGCCGAGAGGTGGAGCACGCCGTTAGGGGGGTGAGGTGGTGGAGCTCGATCCCCCCACCGAGCGAGGAGACGACGGAAGAACCTCGGCCGGGCAGGCACCATGAATCCGCCGCAAGTGAAACGACACAAGCGAGACAATGTAACCCGCCGGGCCGGCTCAGCTCCTCGTGGCCCGCATCCGCACCTTCCACTCCACCGCCTCCGTCAGCCGGAAGCACGCCGCGGGCGCCCACCAGCCCCTCCAACCGCGGCCGAGTCACCGACGACGCCGTCCATCCGCTCATGATGGCCGGCCTCCCTCTCACCACTCGATCTCGATGGGCGCATGGATCCAGCGAAACTTCCGCCTCTCCCCGCTCCTCTCTCGTGGCTCACGGCGGGGGGCGGAGGAGAAAGAAGGGTGGAAACCTAGATCTGGGATTGGGAAAGAGATAGGCAAAAGGTAAAACCGCCCCCCTATTCTTCTATTTATAAGCTGGCGCGTGGTGAAACGTGCGCGCGGCGAGGGGGAAACGGCCCCCATCGCAATAATCGCCGTCGCAATCGCCTCAAAAGGCGCACCCACGATCGCAAGCGACGACGGGCAACCGGAAGGCGAACGGCGGGGCCGTAAATCGGTCATTTTTCACAACGGCCGATAACGGTCATATTTTACCGTAGGACGAGCCAGCTCCTCGCAAAAAATCAGCAACGGTCAATTTTTCAAAATCCGCACGGCAGCGAGCCTCGTCTCGAAAAACCGGTCTTGGGTTCAAGAACGGCCCATCCAGGGTGCGATGGTCGCCGGGGACACCTCGAGCAAGGGGCACGACGCCGAACGGTCCCAAAGACCTTTACCGCGAGCTCGGGCGACGAGCTCTGGGGCTCGCAAATGTGCGCTCAGTCACCCGGTGAAAACGGAGCAGCCTTTGGGTTATCCTCTTCGACGAGGAGGCGCCGAGCCCTCGAGATCCGAACAAGATCTCGAGAACTAGACGGTCCCGTCGCCGAATATGAGGTCGATCCACCGCCTGATCGAACGAACGAGCTCACCTCGAAAGCGAGCTCGGATCTCACTTGAACAACCCGCTAGCAGCTCAAATGAGCACTCGATCTCGGCCACCGCGGCAAGACCGAGCACGAGCTCACCCCCACCCCTCAATGGAGGGAAGAATGGGGAAAAGACGAACCGCTTTAAAAGCATCCGCGAGAGCACACCACTCACGAGCCTCGGGAGGACTCCGGCGGAAAAACCGCACCCCCGCCTCGCCACCGGTTTCAACTCCACCTCGACCTCGACCGCGACCGCAACTTTGCCATCTTCTCGAGCACCCGAGGAGATCACCTCTCCCCCAAACGCCGGGGCTACTATGGGATACCTATAACCGGGGTATCCCGAGATGGGCGCAAACCAAAGGCAAAAGCCCACCAACGGCCCGGCCCACCCCACGACCAAGTCAAGGCTAAGTCGAGACCGAGTCGTCCGCCCTCGAACGAGCTCAAAGCGAACCACGAGCCCGCAGTCACGGCGAGCCTCGGGGGAGCGAGCCCCGAGCTCGATCACGCCGAGCAAGCCGCGAGCCTCGCCGGCGAGCCTCCCCTATTTAACGAGCCCCGAGGGAGCGAGCAAGCTTCCGCCGAGCGAGCCTTCGCCAGCCTGAACGAGCCCGAGCGAACCACGAGCCCGCACGCCTCGGGCGAGCTCGGGACGAGCCCCTAAAAGGTCCTAATGGCTAGAGGGGGGTGAATAGCCTATTAAAAATTCTTGCAACAACACTAAGCACCCAGGTTAGACAATAAGATGGCGTGGCAAATAAGCAATGCTTCAACTAGCTAAGCAAGCCACAAGTCACTTCTATTGTCTCTAATTCGCACAAAGAGGCTATGTCGCTAGTTTACTCCTAGGTGAACAAGCAAGTCTAACTAGTTTACCAACTAGGAGCTAACAAGACTAAGCAACCTAGCACACTACTCAAACTAAGCACCCTAACAAGATATACTACCAAAGTAATGCGAAGGAGTGCTAGAATACAATACCACCGTTTCGAGTAGAGGTTGTGGCCAATCACCGTGTACAAGAAATCTCCAACGAGCAAGAACAATGACACGATGATTTTTCACCGAGGTTCACGTGCTTGCCCAAGACGCTTAAGTCCCCGTTGTGGTGACACACTCACTTGACGTATGCTAAGCTTAATGGCCGATGCCAAATCCCCTATGGGAGCTCAAGCAAACGATCACAAGAGAGGGTCCAACAAGCCACGAGCAATCCACTAGTGCTCCTTTCGCGAATCTCCCGCGGGGTAAGGAACGACCCCTCACAATCACCACCGGTGTGGCCTCAAACAAGCTCCACTTGAGCTCAACACCGCCTCTTGCTCCAAGCCGCTAGGGAACCGGGCAAATTCCCAAGAAAACAAGAATCCCGCTGCTTCTCGAAGGATGAAGTGCCTCTAGATGCAACCGATGATGCAATGCACTTCTATCACTCTCAATCTCACCAAGAATCCGAGTTAGTGGTGAAGAGATGAGTGGAGAGGAGTATCAAATACTCACTAGCAAGTTGGAAGCTTCAAATGTGCAAGAGAGGTCCCAAAGAACCAGCCAACCAAGTATATATAGGGCTCCTCTCGAAATGGAGCCATTGCTCCAAAAATTTGCTCTCTCGGGGGTGATCGGGACGCACCGACCGAACCACCACCGGTCCGGCCGCGAGTCCGGCCACCGCTTCCGGTCACAACCGACAAGGGTTGGGCCCACACCGGCGCCCTTCCTTCGTAAGCGTCCGATCAGCGGATCCGGTCGACACCGAAGCATCCGGTCCAGGGTCCGGTCACCGCGTCCGGCAAAAACCCTCCAGGGGGCTCTCGCCAGACGCACCGACCGGACGCTTCCGGTGAAGGCGTCCGGCCGCACCAGCGTGCGTCCGGCCGCCCCGACACCGCTTCTCCATCTTTTTCTTTGCTCTTTGCTTCAAACTTGCTTCGCCTCTTGCCATAGGTTGCCAACACGTTGAGGATGAACACGTTATCACCAATGTTAGCATGTCGATAAGTTAGGCAAGATCGAAGTTAGTGCTCTCATGTCCTAAATGCAATATGCAAGTCAATTGGACCTAGAAGCACTTCACCAAAGGATTGTCGTGGCATCCCCTCTTGATAGTCGGCTATCTATCCTATAATGTGATCACACGCTCTATCGTGTCTTGATCACTGAAAGGAAAACCCTATCAAGATACCTTTGCCTTGATCTCCCGGGTTCCTCTCAAGCCGATCACCGAGCTTGACGATCCATCATGTCCACCATCATCATCCATGTTCATGATCATCATGCTCCTTGTCATCAACCTAATCCTATCTCAAGTCACACACTTAGAGCAAAGGATTAGTCCACAAGTGTGTCATCAATTTCCAAAACCAAACATGAGATTTCAATCTCCCCCTTTTGGTAATTCATGACAACCAACTCACAAAGATAAGAAATAAAATTCAATTGAACTTGAATTGCTTGCCCATAGAGTTTTGATCATGAATCAAGGATTGCTTGCCCTTTGAGATATATATAGGCTGCTTGCTTTGCATTGAGTTTGTTCAATCTTTGTCGACCCTTAGAAACTTGTCATGCTGATCATGTACATTCCACCTCATTCCACCTCACTACACTCCACTCCACTCGACTCCATTCACTTATATGCTATTTCCACCCTGGAAGTACGCATCCACCGTATATACACTCATTACATATACACTACCATATACATCCATTCACTCTAGCCACCAAAATGTTCAACTCCTATCCAGAGAGAGAGCAACCAAAAATATTCCCTATACCCATCCACTCATTCATTTCTAGCCAATATCTTACGTAAGCTCCATTACATTTGTTTATCTCTCAAAAGTTATTGCAAAAGAGATTTGGGTTGTAGATTAAAAAAAAAGGGAAAGAGAAAAGGGAGATGAAAAATGGACAAGTGTCCTACTGGGCAGTAGAGCCTACCTCCGTAAGAAAAAGAAAGAATAAAGGAGAGTTAAAAATGGATAAGTGTCCACCGAAAACAATGGGTACTTAGATGCTCGCCTCACCATAAAAGAAAAAGAAAAAAAAAGAGATACAACCCAGGTTCTCTCAGAGTTTCCAAATTCCAAAAGAGAGATGATTTCTCAAGGAGCAAAAATAAGTCTTTTCCATCATTCATTCCATACACCTTACTATATTCCTTACCATCTATATTCTATCCACCATACACATGCACCACTTGATCGGTGTGACTCGTGACTTTGGATCCATTGCTTGAATTTACAATATATGTTTAGTAAGTAAATTTAGTTTTCTCCTACCTATGAGCTCCAGATATAAGCTTTAGATATAGGGTGAGAGAGAAGAAGGCATAGTGTGTTACTGCCTTAGCCAAAAATACTACATATTATAAGAGGAAGGCAACATTATCTTATTTGCCTTAGAGAGGATCCACAAATACCACAAATGAGAGATTAGAGAGAGTCATACTGGGAACTTTGAGTTTTATTTTGAAAAGCAAAAAAACTCGTAAGACAAAGTTGAACAAAAGAGTTTGAGAAACAAAGGCTCAATTTGATCTGTTCTATCTTTCAATTACCCAAGATTGAAGAAAAGGTTATAAGCCCCAAAAGGTAAAAGGTAAAATGGGTAAGTTGAAAGTTGCTAAAAGTTTATTCTTATCCGAGAGAAATTTTTTGTTTGAAAGCATGTATACTCTTAAGGTGTGATAGCGTTGCAAAGAACTCCCGATTCAAGTAAGTAGTTTAATATAATATCATGTGTCTTGCTAGAGACTAGCAAGAGGTAAGCTTGGGGGAGCTTGTTGACACCTGTTATAGCATAATATTATTAGTCAATTAACATGAAATAAGGGCTTAAGTTGGATATCAACATAAGTCTAGGGGTCTAACTAATATATTTCCACGAGTTTTGGTATTCTCGTGACTTTGCGGGGACTAACAGATAAAAAACAGAGAAGATCGATGAGAATCGAAGAGTTTACATCCCATACGATGACAAGACTTAACCGTGAAGTAACTCAACCCGAAATGTGGACTAAAACACTCTAGAAGATACCAGAAGACACCGGAAGAAACGGAAACCGAGAGGGCTTGACACCTCGGCGGCCACCGAGCCATTTAGGCCGGCCGCCGTGGGGTCACCCTCGGCCTCATCTTTTTATGTCGGTTTACCACCGACCTTGAGGTTGTATCTACACCGCTTTGGAGGCTCGGTTTGATCCAAGGGTCCCCGTTCATCGCCAAGTGCTATATAAGAAGACCACCTGACCCCAGTGAAACCCTAACTCATACCAAGTCATTATCAATTCATATCAGCTGAGTTCATCTCAACTCAAGTCCAACCAAGTCTAGACCTAAGCCCTAGTTCATCATATTAGAAGTAGTTAGCTACCTAGCTAGTTCTAGAGGAAGTCAAGTTCATCTTGATTCCTGATAGTCAAGAAGTAGCGGGATCATCGTTCTCGTGGCTTCTCTCTGTATTCGATCCGTAAGTATTATTATCGAATACAATTGATATGACTTTGATCTATATCATGATTATATTCTTATTGATATGTATCTATGCATGCTATGATTATATATTTAGTTTAGTAAGTTTGTCTTATATCTTATGCATGGAATTGTATAGCATCCACGTAGATGATCACTATGTGGGTGATAAGCAATGTGTAAACGTGGTGTTTATACAACGTTTATCTGCAATTGCACCCTACATTCCGGGACGTGTGGTAGATCGCGGGAGTGACAGTCCTGTTGAGTCCTTTGGAGTCCACCCTCCGAATGCTAGGCCAAGTTGAGCTATAATTACGGTGATGATTAAGTTTCGTCCTTGATTGTCATTGGTAGTTGCTTACCATGTGTAGATGTATTGCAACCTTGCCATGATAGCTAGATGTATTGCACTAATTGTAGTATTCATTGACATATGATTAGGAGTATCTTAGGAATATTCTTTCTATTCTTTCTATAACATGCTAATAGCTCGTATGATACTAGTGGCATATGATGATCTTAGACTTGGGTAGTTATCATTTATTCAATTATCTTTATCTTGTGACTTATCCTCGTTGAGTAATGTTAGATGCATATGGCTACTCGCATTATACAACCGCAAGTGGATCTCAAGTAAATCACAATCTAAATCATTAGATACCTTTCTCTCTATTTTCCATAGACTCCCTTCCCTGTGGTAAAATATAAATACGATACCTAGATTACTCCCCAAGTGAAGTGCTACGATGGTATTTCTATCCGTGCGCTTGCGTATATCATGTTCATTCTTTTATCAAGGCCTATCAAGAATTCCATACCCGCATTTCTTAGAGCGTTATTGCTAGGGTGACGAGACTAGCGTGTAGGTAATGCCTAGAAATGAGTGGTATACCTTGAGTACATATCCCGGTGAGATTAACTCCACTATGGATAATGATGCTAAGATTACACCCCACAACTAACACCGCCTAATTCGCCTTTGTTGGATTGTGAGATTAATTCCACATCCAAGCTAACATGATTAGATAGATACCTCATATATATTTCTTTTCGCCTTCCTAATTTGGATCGTAAGAAATATCAACAAGCATTTCTCGCGCCGTTGTCGGAAGGGCGTAGTCAAACCGTAACAATAGTTTTCATGGCTTTGCTTCCAAATTCCCTTAGATTGGGAGAATGTTAGTCAAAATTTTTAAAATGTGTTTTTTCTAACTTCATAAGTTGTCCTAGTGCTTTTTCCAGCTTCTCTAGTATGGAAGAGTATTAGTCGAACTTAGATAGTGTTATTCCCAATAAGTTAGTGATGTTTCTAACTTTACTAGTTTAGAAAGGGTGCTATCCAAAACTTAAACACAACATAGATGGAAATAAGAGAGATCACTTGCATCACATAATGCATTGAGAACCCATTATCACATACTCAAACAGGTTCAACCCCCGTTTTCTATTTGTTTTTGATTTTATGCAGGGAATTGTATGAATTGGAACCGTTCAGATAATTTTGTTGAAGATCCTGAAAAGTTAATCGACAGGGCTAGAGCAAAACTCGCACAAACACCAGCACTTACATCATCATCATCATCATCTTCTCGAGTCACCAAGACCTTCGATTCGGACGTTGATCAAGTCAGCTAAGCTTATCACCTGAATTTGAAGCTATGGCAACCAAGACACTTCGTGAGTTCTCAAATCCCCTACCACGGACGACATCCTCACCGGTCCGAAGGTAGAGGTTGGAGACAATGGCTTTGAGCTTAAGCCAGGGCTCATAAACATGGTGCAAACCAGCCAATTTTGCGGAAAGGCACATGAAGACGCTAGTGCTCATCTCCAACACTTCCTGGAGACTTGCAGTACATTCACTATGAAGGATGTATCCGAGACGCCATATTGTTGCGCCTCTTCCCATTCTCACTGTTGGGAAAGGCAAAGCAATGGTTCTACGCTATAAAAGAGAAGAATACAACTTGGGATTTATGTTCCACAACCTTTCTTGCTAAGTTCTTTCCTATAGGCAAGACAAATGCCTTGAGAGGAAAGATATCCAATTTCCAACAACAACATGATGAATCTGTCCCTAAGCGTGGGAACGTTTCCAAGAATACATTTCAGAATGTCCACATCATGGGATGGAGAAGTGGTCGTTGATGCAAACTTTCTATCATGGGCTTGTTCCCAGTGCTCGTGAAACAATGGATGCTGCAGCAGGAGGTGCTTTCTTATCACTTACACTAACAAATGCTACAGAGCTTGTGGAGAAGATGGCTTCCAACCAAGGTTGGAGTGAAGAGCGTCAACCCCGCAAGAGAGGAATGCACCAAATGAAAAGAGGTAGATATGCTATCTCGCCAAGATGGACCTTATCATGAAGAAGCTCGAGGATAGAGATCCTCAACCCAAGGCAGTCATGCAAATTCAAGATTCCCGCATGACATGTGAAGAATGTGGAAACACAAGCCACACTTGGGCAGAATTGTCCGAGATCGTGGAGGACATTAATTTCATCAATAATAACAACAATAATTTCCGTCCTCAACAGAATCAAGGTTGGAACCAACAGAGGCCCAACTACCAAGGAAACTACCAAGGTAATAATCAAGGTAATAACTTTAATACTTATCAACCTTCCTTGAGAGACCTAGTTCTTAACCAAGGTAAAGCTATGGAGAATCTGTCTAGAAAGATAGCTACCAATGATAAAGCTCTTGAACTTATTAATACTCATTTGGAAAGCTTTTCTTCACTATTAAGAATCAAAGACAGTTTTAATAAGATGATAGAATCTCGATTTCTCGACTTTACAGTGCACTAACCACACCAGAAAGATTCCGGCCAACCGGGAAGAATTAGAATCTGCAAATCTTGTCGATATCTTTAATGCGGGGCACTACTATAGAGAAACCTCAAGGAGCTGCTGGTTGGATGACTCGATGCCACCCAAGAAGGAAGATCCAGGAAGGCCAGTCATTACAATCCAGATAGGACCGCACACCTTCGATAATGCTCTATGTGATTTCGGCTCAAGCGTGAACATAATGCCTAAGGTAATTTTACTTAAAAGATTTATAGTGAACCACCGTGGGAATACAAACATGTGCTTGCAGCTAGCGTGATCGGTCATTCTCATTATCCCGAGGGGATCCTTGAAGATGTGTGTGTGGGAATTAGAGGCTCTTACGCACCGGCCAGACTTCGCGGCCGTGGAAACCGGAAGAAGTGAAAGATCAACAATCATACTCGACGACCATTCCTATGCTCGGCTAAAGCTATCATCTACGCAGAGACGGTCAAAAGATTTGTTTCAACATTAATGGGAGAAAGGAGAAGTTCAACTTCAAGAACAAAGTACATACCTCTCCTACTAACCCACAACATTCTTATTCATATTTGCCAGAGCCAAAGATAGAAATCTACAACAAGAATAGAAGAAGGAATCAGAATAGATACAAGAAGGCACAACCTACAAAGGTAATGGTAGTTAATAAGGTAAGTTCTTATAATGATCATTTACTTCCATCTCCAATGCTACGTAAACAAGACGATCCGGGTATTCCTACCATCGCATGCTCTATTCAGTGTTTAACTTTCTATAATACATTTTGTGATACGGGATCTGGTATTAACTTAATGGCAAAAGTAACATATAAATTATTATTTGGAAAATTGCCGTTGCAACCAACATTTGTGCAGCTACAGATGGCAGACCAATCATACAGGATTCCTGAAGGAATTGCTAAAGACGTACCAGTCAAGATCATGGACCACTATGTTCTCACTGACTTTGTAGTCATGGACATGGGGAAGGAAGAAGATCCTCCAATAGTGCTTGGGAGACCGTTCCTCAACACTACACGCGCCATCATCTACATCCATACAGAGAGATACATTTCCAATTCCCTAAAGAAAAGGTACGTGTGTTCTTCAATAGTTATAATGATTATATGAGACCCGAAAAAGCGGTCGGCTTTGTCGCCAAAGGAGGCAAGTGGATTAAAGATCTAGAAGAAGATAAGGTAAGTAAAGAGGTTAAATCCCTTACACCTGAATCATCCATGGAGAAAGAAGAATCAACCACTCCAGAAGAGTCCACCAACTAAGCAAAAGTGGAGAAAGAAGAAGACATCTCCCAAATCATCATCGGAAGAGACAATAGAATCATCAGTGCCACCGATTGTGACAACCGATATACCATGGGAGTAAAGAGAAGAACTAGAAGTCCTGTTCGAGGACTCTAAATCCCGATCCCTCACCGAAAGGTAGCTCGGAAGTTATCCATATTTAAAAATCCCGCATTGCATATTTATCTTTTCATATCATGTTTACTTTTAGTATCTTATATCTGCATTTGAAAATAACAAAAATATTTTGAGCTTTGTTTTGTGAAAATCATAAAGCCCCATGCTAATAACCCCGAGGCTTAAACACCTCTAGGCTATTTGCCGTGGTGGCATAAAAAATAATAATAAAATAAAAAATAAAAAGATGCATACGTACTTTTATCTTTTCTTGCATATATAAAAATAAAAATCCAAAAATATTTATCCCTGGCAATTTAAAGGTAAAGTGGTTAACCCCTAATGCTTAATCAAGTTCCACTAGCTTTGTTGTCTATTTGAAATTCAGCAGAAGAGAGACATGTTAGGCGTCACCCTTGTCGCCAACTACCTCAACCTCTACATCAAGGACTACACTTCAATCCAAATTGGGGGAATGCACCCCGTTATCTAGATAAGTATCCTACTATCTATATATTATTGTATAATAATATTAGTTAAATATTTTGTTTGCTATAGAGTTTGTTAAGAGTCTAGTTTTTATAAAGTCTAGTAGTTTAAAGAGTCTTTTGTTAGAGTGTGAATAAAAGGATCAAGAGAGAGTGTACACCAGTTTAATTTGCTCAACTAAAATGAACCCCAAAATCTGCCAACATGGAGATGATGAATAGTTGCTCATTGTTATACTTTTCTAGTACCTAGCTTTCAAGCTTAATTTCTCTTGAGCTCCATTTGCAAAATTACTTTGACTTGAGATTTACTCTAAACCCGAAAAACCTATGGGTTGCAAATGCTTGCTCTAAAGTCTAGGTAATTGACGGATATGATATAAGATAGTCCGAAATGCTATTTGATCTTACTCCTAGTGACACTAGATTTCGGAGATTTATATTTTGAAAATTGAAGATGCACATGATAAGTTCCTCGTCTCGACAAGAGTGTAAACCTCCTACCACAGCCATATATACATGTTCCTTAGATTAGGAAAACCCTTTGAGATATATATAAGCTTCGCTTGCTTTGCATTGAGTTTGTTCAATCTTTGTCGACCCTTAGAAACTTGTCATGCTGATCATGTACATTCCACCTCACTACACTCCACTCCACTCGACTCCATTCACTTATATGCTATTTCCACCCTGGAAGTACGCATCCACCGTATATACACTCATTACATATACACTACCATATACATCCATTCACTCTAGCCACCAAAAATGTTCAACTCCTATCCAGGAGAGAGCAACCAAAAATATTCCCTATACCCATCCACTCATTCATTTCTAGCCAATATCTTACAGAAGCTCCATTACATTTGTTTATCTCTCAAAAGTTATTGCAAAAGAGATTTGGGTTGTAGATTAAAAAAAAAGGGAAAGAGAAAAGGGAGATGAAAAATGGACAAGTGTCCTACAGGCGAGTAGAGCCTACCTCCGTAAGAAAAAGAAAGAATAAAGGAGAGTTAAAAAATGGACAAGTGTCCGCTGAAAACAATGGGTACTTAGATGCTCACCTCACCATAAAAGAAAAAGAAAAAAAAAGAGATACAACCCAGGTTCTCTACAGAGTTTCCAAATTCCAAAAGAGAGATGATTTCTCAAGGAGCAAAAATAAGTCTTTTCCATCATTCATTCCATACACCTTACTATATTCCTTACCATCTATATTCTATCCACCATACACATGCACCACTTGATCAGTGTGACTCGTGACTTTGGATCCATTGCTTGAATTTACAATATATGTTTAGTAAGTAAATTTAGTTTTCTCCTACCTATGAGCTCCAGATATAAGCTTTAGATATAGGGTGAGAGAGAAGAAGGCATAGTGTGTTACTGCCTTAGCCAAAAATACTACATATTATAAGAGGAAGGCAACATTATCTTATTTGCCTTAGAGAGGATCCACAAATACCACAAATGAGAGATTAGAGAGAGTCATACTGGGAACTTTGAGTTTTATTTTGAAAAGCAAAGAAAAAACTCCGTATGACAGTTGAACAAAAGAGTTTGAGAAACAAAGGCTCAATTTGATCGTTCTATCTTTCAATTACCCAAGATTGAAGAAAAGGTTATAAGCCCCGAAAGGTAAAATGTAATATGGGTAAGTTGAAAGTTGCTAAAAGTTTATTCTTATCTGGAGAGAAATTTTTTGTTTGAAAGCATGTGTACTCTTAAGGTGTGATAGCGTTGCAGCAACTCCTGATCCAAGTAAGTAGTTTAATATAATATCATGTGTCTTGCTAGAGACTAGCAAGAGGTAAGCTTGGGGAGCTTGTTGACACCTGTTATAGCATAATATTATTAGTCAATTAACATGAAATAAGGGCTTAAGTTGGATATCAACATAAGTCTAGGGGTCTAACTAATATATTTCCACGAGTTTTGGTATTCTGTGACTTTGCAGGGACTAACAGATAAAAACAGAGAAGATCGATGAGAATCGGAAGAGTTTACATCCCATACGATGACAAGACTTAACCGTGAAGTAACTCAACCCGAAATATGGACTAAAACACTCTAGAAGATACCGAAGACACCAAGAAACGAGAAACCGAGAGGGCTTGACACCCTGGCGGCCGCCAGAGCCATTTAGGCCGGCCGCCAGGTGGGGTCACCCTGTCAGCCTCATCTTTTTATGTCGGTTTACCACCGACCTTGAGGTTGTATCTACACCGTTGCTGGAGGTCGGTTTGATCCAAGGGTACGCGTCTCGCTCATCGCCAAGTGCTATATAAGAAGACCACACACCCCCGTGGTGAAACCCTAACTCATACCGTTGGGGGAGACGGAACTTGCCCACCCCCCAGCGGTCGGCCCAAGAAATCTAAGGGTCAAGAAGGAAAGATTGCGGGCGATATGACGAAAGCCGACATTCGCTCGACGGGCGGATGTCGAACATTCGCTTAGGGCAGATCGGGTGCCCGCGTTGGACGAGGGTCTTCGGTCAACGACGCCGAATGTGAAAACTTCCGTCCCGGAGGTGTTGGATCAAGGATCGCGACGAACGAAGGTATTTGCATTCGGGCGTGTTTGCCGAAAGGAGGGTTTCCGCCGTGCCGAGTCGACTGGGTGAGGCGGCGACGAAACCTCGGGCTTTCGGCCGCCTTAGCCGAAACTCTAGTTTTCGGCTAAGCCCAGTCCGCTAAATGGATGGGGGCCAAGGCGGCCTTCGGCCACGGTGGGCCGAGACGCCGAAGCTTTACGCCGCCCCTAAGCAAAGCCGTCCGAATGCCCGAGCCGAATGTTTGATATTCGGGCGATCGGGCCGAATGCCCGAGGACAGTTTCAAGGGGAACATCATCGGATCCGATGGGGTTTCGGCCCGACGACGAAACCGATCACTTTCGCCATCCGGCCGAGAGGTCCGAAGCCCGGTGACTTATCGCTTTGCCTTGCACTTCCCCGGCCCGGTGCCGCGCCTCACCGGGGTGGATGTGACCGCGAGGCGGGAAAGTACCATTCGCCCCTCAACGTCGGGCGGAAGCGCCGTGCCTAAGAGCGGTAGAAGGGTAAAATAGGAATTGTAATAGTCTACGGACTATAAATAGACCCCAAGGGGGCTTTGTAAGAGATGATGGAGAATTAATAAGAAGAGTGTTCCGTGATTGGCATATATTGAGAGTTGAGTTTAGCTTAGTCAAGCGATTCGTCCTACCAGGGGGTAGCCTGCTTCGGGGCTACACCAACACATACCAAGTCATTATCAATTCATATCAGCTGAGTTCATCTCAACTCAAGTCCAACCAAGTCTAGACCTAAGCCCTAGTTCATCATATTAGAAGTAGTTAGCTACCTAGCTAGTTCTAGAGGAAGTCAAGTTCATCTTGATTCCTGATAGTCAAGAAGTAGCGGGATCATCGTTCTCGTGGCTTCTCTCTTGTATTCGATCTGTAAGTATTATTATCAGAATACAATTGATATGACTTTGATCTATATCATGATTATATTCTTATTGATATGTATCTATGCATGCTATGATTATATATTTAGTTTAGTAAGTTTGTCTTATATCTTATGCATGGAATTGTATAGCATCCACGTAGATGATCACTACGTGGGTGATAAGCAATGTGTAAACGTGGTGTTTATACAACGCTTATCTCGCAATTGCACCCTACATTCCGACGTGTGGTAGATCGCGGGAGTGACAAATCTGTTGAGTACTTTGGAGTCCACCCTCCGAATGCTAGGCCAAGTTGAGCTATAATTACGGTGATGATTAAGTTTCGTCCTTGATTGTCATTGGTAGTTGCTTACCATGTGTAGATGTATTGCAACCTTGCCATGATAGCTAGATGTATTGCACTAATTGTAGTATTCATTGACATATGATTAGGAGTATCTTAGGAATATTCTTTCTATTCTTTCTATAACATGCTAATAGCTCGTATGATACTAGTGGCATATGATGATCTTAGACTTGGGTAGTTATCATTTATTCAATTATCTTTATCTTGTGACTTATCCTCGTTGAGTAATGTTAGATGCATATGGCTACTCGCATTATACAACCGCAAGTGGATCTCAAGTAAATCACAATCTAAATCATTAGATACCTTTCTCTCTATTTTCCATAGACTCCCCTTCCCGTGGTAAAATATAAATACGATACCTAGATTACTCCCGGTGAAGTGCTACGATGGTATTTCTATCTGTGCGCTCAGCCTAAGAGCGGTAGAAGGGTAAAATCGAATTGTAATAGTCTACGGACTATAAATAGACCCAAGGGGCTTTGTAAGAGATGATGGAGAATTAATAAGAAGAGTGTTCCCGGATTGGCATATATTGAGAGTTGAGTTTAGCTTAGTCAAGCGATTCGTCCTACCGGGGGGTAGCCCGCTGGGCTACACCAACATTGGCGCCCACCGTGGTTGTGCAGCAACCCATGGCTCCAACGCGCTGGGAGGCCTAAGGCGGTGGCAACGGCTCCAGCCCCGGCCGGATCCCTCCGGCGGACCCATCTTCGGATCCTCCAAAGGAGGTCACGCCGGCCGCCCAAGGCCAAGGTGCGGCGGAAGACGCCGCCACGGGTCCGGGGGCCCCGACCGGGCCGTGGACTCGAGCAGGGGGCTTCACTTTCCGTAAGATGAAGACAACGCCGACGACAATCACGCAGAGGATCATCGCACCAGTAATGAACAAGAAGAGCGAGCAAGGTCGATTCAAGAGTTGAGCCTTAGACAAGCCGAGCTTAGGGAACTAAGGGCCTCGAAAGAAGCAATGATGAGAGGCTTAAGCAGCCTAAGCGGAGAGAGGATTCGCTAGGGAGCGCTTGAAGCTCAAAATTGAGAAAGAGAACCTCGCTACGAGAGATATTGCGATGGAAAGAAACACAGAAACGTCCCTTGGGGGAGTAAGAACCACTTTCATTGCAGAGGTGAGGTTGATTCGGCCGCCACTTTCGTCCCGAACTACGCCTTAGCCCATGGCCGGTTGGTTACAAGCCTAGGCTACCGCCATTCAATGGGAAATCAGATCCAAGGAAGTTCATCGCTAAGCTATGAGGCCGCAGCACATCTCGGCGGGGGGGATTCGGGTTACTTTGGCAAAATCTCTCATAATGGCGGTAGAGGACATTGCGCATGAATGGTACATAGCACTTCCGTCCGCTATCGATAAGAAACCGAAACAACCGAAAAGAACAAATAATCATCACCTTTGAGGGATTCCGTGCTTTGAAAAAAGGGAACCCGACTTCCTAAAGCTCAAGCAGAGGATGGAGAGTCGCCGACTCAATACTTGAGAAGATTGTGCAGCTCCGCGCACGACGCCAAATGTCTCGATGAAGTAGTAATTGCAAAGAAGAATTGAGGGCATGGCTATCGCCAATGCGCTTGGACTCCTAGATAGAGAAGAGCCGAAAGACCCGACCGAAAGTTATATGATCGATCAAGAAATTCGCCAAGTCCGAAGAAGGCCTAAAAAGAAGGAAGGCGGCAAGAAAGGACGAGAAAGAATCGCCACACCCAAACAACAACAATGCCCCAAGGGGTGGCAAAACCCCCTCGCCCTCGTCAACAATGTATACAAGAGGATTCGGCACATACGGCCGAAACCAAAGAACCATTCCCGATGACGCCAGCCTCTAAGGGAATCAATCCAATCGAGGTGGCCAAGCTCTAGGGGCAGAGGACGCGGAAGAGGTCGAGACGGTCCGAAAGTGCCATACATCGCTTCATTTGCGGGCGAAAACATGGGTCATTTCAGCCGAGATTGTAAGTATGGACAGATGGCCAAAGAGCAGAAATCTAAAGACGAAAGTACGCAGCGCCCTAAGCTCCAAAACATGTATACAACATGAGAGAAAACAAAGAAGGCACACAGCCGAATGCTTATTTTTCGGTTATCAAAATATCTAGCCGCTCCACCACCTCCGCTAACGCATCAGGCTCGACACTTCCAGTTCACCATAATCAGTACTCTTGAACTACCCAAAGTTATGCTCCACAAGCTCGGCCACCATCGATGGCAGCATCTTCCCGATAAACTTGGATCAATCGCAGCTGAATGTGCAAATGAAGCCCCGAAGCAAGTCGGGAAAAACAAGCCGGTAAACTCGCCTTCTCCCATCTCAGTGGTCACATCTATGCAATCACAAAGCGGATCCAACCTTGAGCATGAAAGCAAAAGAGCAAGAAGAGATTATGTGAGAAGAGTTCACACGATAACACCAAGGATGCCCCTCAACAAAGCCAGCCCGGTCGATGGTACCGATCACATTTGACGAACCGACTTTCGGGTAAGAGATTACCCACATACAGATGCATTCGTGGCAACAAAGAAATGTCGACAAGTTCACACTTCACAACATCCCGATAGACAATGGCAGCTCAGTAGATATTCTCGTTCATCAAAGCCTTCCAAACCATGGATATGGACCGCCGACAAGCTACAAACCACCGCAACCCTTGTTCGGATTCGGCGGAAAGAGGATAGATGCGATAGGCAAGAAAGACATTGCAGTAACTTTCGGCGAGGTTGGGTTGTGCCGAACTGAAATAATCACATTCGACATAGTCAACATAGACTACCCGTACACAGCGATATTCGGCCGGGGTGTCATCAGCAAGTTCGAGGCAGTGATCAAGCAAAGTTTCCTGTGCATGAAAATGCCATCCCCATTCGGCGTCGTAACCGTATGGGGCGACCAAGAGGCAGCCCGAAGAATAGATGCAAAGCCAATACCTGGCTACAGCATGATCAACGAGGTAACGGAGACAGCGCGAGATGAAGACGAAGAAGAAGATTCGGAACACAACCCAAAGACTGCCAAAGAACCGAAAGTAGAATCAGCCGAATCCACCAAAAGAGTTCCGATATCCACAACAGGTCTTGAAAGAGAGATCATAATAGGATCCGAACTAGGACCAGGGGAAGCAGCCCAGTTATCTGCATTCCTCGACTCCAACTCTGATGTATTTGCATGGTCAGCAGAGGACCTAAAAGGAGTAAGCCGAAGCCTAGCTCAGCATAATCTGAACGTCATACCAACTGTGAAACCTAAGAAACAAAGATTGAGGAAGTTATCCGAAGAGCGAAGTGCCGCAGCAGCATCCGAGGTTCAGAGACTCTCTGAGGCGGGCGTCATAAGACCTGTCCAATACCCAGAATGGCTGGCGAATGTGGTAATGGTCCAGAAAAAGACATCTGATCCCAACATCAAAAAGTGGCGAATGTGTGTAGACTTCACTGATCTAAACAAGGCATGTCCGAAAGACCCGTACCCCCTCCCCAGAATAGATACCTTGATCGACTTGGCTTCAGGTTGTGAAAGAATGAGCCTGCTCGACTGCTTTTCTGGATATCACCAGATCCATCTGAACCCAGAAGACGAAGAGAAGACAAGCTTCATCACTCCAGGGGGAACCTACTGTTTCAAACGAATGCCTGAAGGGCTGCGGAATGCCGGATCTACCTTCTCCAGAATGTCGGACGAAGTGTTCAGAGAGCAAAAGAAAAAGAAGAACCTGGTGACATACGTGGATGATATAGTTGTAATAAGCAAAAAAAAAGAATCTCATATCAACGACCTAAAAGAAACTTTCGCGAATCTACGACGAAGCGGGCTTAAGCTGAATCCGGAGAAATGTATCTTTGGAATCACCAAGGGCAAGATGTTGGGATGCCTAGTTTCAGCCAGGGGTATAGAGGCGAATCCAGACAAGATCTCAGCCATTGTAAATATGAAGCCCCCTGATAGCCGAAAGAAGGTCCAGCGACTTACCGGGCGGCTGGCAGCGCTCAGCAGGTTCATTTCAAGATCAGCTGAGAAGGGATTGCCATTCTTCAGGGTACTCAAAAATAGCACCGAATTCGAATGGGGTCCTGAGCAGCAAAAAGCTTTCCAAGACTTAAAAGACTATCTCACCAACCTGACAACCATGACGAAACCATCCCCAAAAGCGATTCTACTGTTGTACTTGGCAGCATCTCCAGTGGCAGTAAGTGCAGTCCTGGTCGAAGAGAAAGAACATGATAACAAGCTTAAACAGCTTTCCCATCTATTACGTGATCCGAGGCCCTTTCAGCGCAAAGCTTAACTACCGTGAGCTAGAGAAGATAGCTTACACGGTCCCGATGGCTAGCCGAAAGCTAAGACATTACTTTCAGGCACATAAGATCCGGGTTATCTCTTCTCACCCACTTGAGGCCCTGCTCGTAAACAAATGGGCCGCCGGAAGAGTCGGAAAGTGGGCAACAGCTCAACGAATTCGTGATTGATTACGAACACGATCGCTGTAATAAAGTCACAAAGCGATAGCTGATTTCATAGCAGATTGACACCCCGCCGAATCAGTCCGAGGTTTTTCGACGAACCGACTGACGGCATATTGCGACGGAGCCCGGTGCGATAAGGGGGCCGGGTGCTTTTGATGCCGCTGGATTCGCGGCGCCGTCCCATCGCGAGGACGCTTCACATTCGCAAACATAGGGCCAGTCGGTCGTGTCGCCGGCATCGTTAAGGGTGGCCAAGGGATCCTTAATCGCCTTACCGGCCATGTCCTCCGAATCACTTGAGAGAACCTCGCGAACGAAACGGATTAGTAAAAGCGAAAGCAAAAAGAACGAACGAAAAAAATTACGAAAGATAATCAAGCGAAAACACAAAAGTATAAAAGGAAAACGATATACCGAGGCCGGCAACAATGCCAAATCGGCGAGTACGGCGAATGTAACCTTTCGCTCACGAAGACCGGAACCCTAGCCGTGAGGCGACCTACCTCGATGTCTTTGGCCTCTTTCGCCCGTCCGTTGAGTCGTCTTTTGCCTCTTGATTCGCTCGTGGGGAGCCGAATCTAGCGAGACAGTCTTCCCTTCGATAGGCGCCTTTTCGTGCAGCCTTCTCCGTCTTCGCCTCCCGGTGTCATGCGAGGAGGATAAGGCACTCTCATGGCATCGAAGGCTCTGTTGATCCGGCATTCTCACCAATTATCTCACAAGGCCGGCTTATATTCGCTCCGTCACCAACCCGAGAATCGCATCCGCCTCATCCGTAACAAACCCCCGAAACGCATTCTTGGAGTGAAACCTCGAAGGAACAGAGGCCTTAACCATACTCTTTTCATAATTGTAGCTAGGCGATTCGATGTCGAATCTCACTAAAGAGCTCAACGGCCGAACCTCCATAGCAATCCACTCTTCCACCAAATCTCGAGTGCTTTGCCTCTCCAACGTACCGAGGAATGCCAGAGACGCTTCGGCGTTTCCCTCAACATCGGCAACGAAAGTGGCATGACACTTCGCGCGCAACGGCACCATTCGGCTTGCCAAAGCACTGTTCATTGGCAGTCCTAACGAAACGGACTCCTGTTCATTCTTGGCACTTACTCGCCAGAACCAATACTCCATCCATTTCGTCCCACTTGTTGCGTAGAATGTTGGGGCGAGTCGAAGGTTGCCTTTTCGAATAAAGGTATACCCCCCGAATTGTACAACACAATGCTCTTCCTTCCCGACGTCCCGAATCTTCTTCGGTTTCTTGTGAAGAGCATAGAACTGAACGAATGTCTCCACACAAAGAGGGGCTCCCATCAATTTCATAGCCTGGACAAATGCCCCTTGTGCGTGAACGCGTTAAATCGTTAGATGATGAATTTGCAACCCGAATCGTTCAAGTACGGCGCCAATGAACGCATCCTCACAGGGGAGACGAAACCCAGCCCGGAAGTAATCCTTAAAAACCAGCGCCTCCACCGGTCCGGGATTCGTGTCCTTTCGTCAGCGGCGGAGCCCCCCGCGACGGCGACCGGGTGCGACGGTCCATGAAACCTTTGCGAACGTACTCATTCAAAGTATCCTCGACGCGAACGTCCAGCCCAGTAAAACTTCACGAAGAGTCCGAGGCCCCTGATTCTCCCGAACCTTCGGCGGTCAGATAGCTTTCGTCATCCGAACCTTCGGGAGCACCATAAGACACTTCAGGTTCTGCTTCAGCCGATAGGTCCGGCTCAGCCTCTGCCGAAACCTCTCCTCCAATGGGGGACCCCTCGATGTCAACTTCAACATCAACCTCATCCACGACTTGGGGGCTAACCGGACCCTCAGATTCCGAGCTGCTAGTTTCGGATTCAGTGGTGGAATACAAGTGTGGGTTCACGCTTTGAAGTGGCTGCGCGTTGGTCACAACAACAGGCGCCGAATCCAAACTTGATGAACTGCTACTGGAACCGGAGCTCTTGGACGAAGAGCCGGATCCCGAGTTAGCCGAACCCGACATTCTATTGAATCAACGAAACCTAAAAATGCAAAAATGGAAAATGGCGAAACCCTAAAATAAAAGACGTGCACCTAGCTCAACTGAAAGAGAGAAGAAAGTAAGAACTTACTTTGGGAGACGAGGTCGCCGAAAGCCCTCAAGCTCCGAAAGCTGAAGCTCCAAAGCTCTTGTGCACACGAAGCGCTGCAAAGCCAGCCGAGGCGCAGGGAACAAATGAGCGGGGGATCCCTACCCTCCTCGCCCTTAAATAGGCGAAATCGGGCCGCGGATCGAGGCAACGTCCCATCCGTCGCCTCGGGCACGCGCAAAACCAAGGCGTCGTTTCGACTTCTTAAAAAAAAAAAAAAAAAAAACCACGAAAAACGCATAATAAGGCCTTTCGTGTAGAGGGGGTTTTTGTACCGAAGGATCGAAACCAAGGGTAGGACGAAACAGCCCTGCGCCTTGGTCCCGAGGGGCTACCGTTGGGGAGACGGAACTTGCCCACCCCCCAGCGGTCGGCCCAAGAAATCTAAGGGTCAAGAAGGAGAGATTGCGGCGATATGACGAAAGCCAGGACATTCGCCTCGACGGGCGGATGTCGAACATTCGTTTAGGGCAGATCGGGTGCCCGCGTTGGGCGAGGGTCTTCGGTCAACGACACCGAATGTGAAAACTTCCGTCCCCGAGGTGTTGGATCAAGGATCGCTGACGAACGAAGGTATTTGCATTCGGGGCGGTTTGGCCAAAAAAGGGTTTCCCCGCCGCGCCGAGTCGACCTGGGTGAGGCGGCGGCACGAAACCCGGGGGCTTTCGGCCGCTTTAGCCTGAAACTCTAGTTTTCTGGGCTAAGCCCAGTTAATGGATGGGGGCCGAAGGCGGTGGCCTTCGTCACGGTGGTCGGTGACGCCAGCCAACCAGTCTAAGATGCCGCCCGGAATGCCCGAGCCGAATGTTTGATATTCGGCGTATCGGGCCGAATGCCCGAGGACAGTTTTGGCGGGGGAACATCAGGTCGGATCCGATGGGTTTCTCGCCCGACGGACGAAACCGATCACTTTCGCCATCCGGGCCGAGAGGTCCGGCCCTAAGTGACTTATCGCTTTTTGCCTTGCAGGTTCCCCAGGCCCGTGCCGCCCCACCGGGGTGGATGCGACCGCGAGGGAAAGTACCCATTCGCCCCCTCAACGTCGGCGGGAAGCGCCAGCCTAAGAGCGGTAGAAGGGTAAAATCGAATTGTAATAGTCTACGGACTATAAATAGACCCCCAAGGGGGCTTTGTAAGAGATGATGGAGAATTAATAAGAAGAGTGTTCTAGATTGGCATATATTGAGAGTTGAGTTTAGCTTAGTCAAGCGATTCGTCCTACCGGGGGGTAGCCTGCCGGGGGCTACACCAACACATACCAAGTCATTATCAATTCATATCACCGAGTTCATCTCAACTCAAGTCCAACCAAGTCTAGACCTAAGCCCTAGTTCATCATATTAGAAGTAGTTAGCTACCTAGCTAGTTCTAGAGGAAGTCAAGTTCATCTTGATTCCTGATAGTCAAGAAGTAGCGGGATCATCGTTCTCGTGGCTTCTCTCTTGTATTCGATCTGTAAGTATTATTATCGTAATACAATTGATATGACTTTGATCTATATCATGATTATATTCTTATTGATATGTATCTATGCATGCTATGATTATATATTTAGTTTAGTAAGTTTGTCTTATATCTTATGCATGGAATTGTATAGCATCCACGTAGATGATCACTCACGGGGTGATAAGCAATGTGTAAACGTGGTGTTTATACAACGTTTATCTGCAATTGCACCCTACATTCCGGGACATGTGGTAGATCGCGGGAGTGACAGTCCTGTTGAGTACTTTGGAGTCCACCCTCCGAATGCTAGGCCAAGTTGAGCTATAATTACGGTGATGATTAAGTTTCAGGTCCCTTGATTGTCATTGGTAGTTGCTTACCTTGTGTAGATGTATTGCAACCTTGCCATGATAGCTAGATGTATTGCACTAATTGTAGTATTCATTGACATATGATTAGAGTATCTTAGGAATATTCTTTCTATTCTTTCTATAACATGCTAATAGCTCGTATGATACTAGTGGCATATGATGATCTTAGACTTGGGTAGTTATCATTTATTCAATTATCTTTATCTTGTGACTTATCCTGTTGAGTAATGTTAGATGCATATGGCTACTCTGCATTATACAACTGCAAGTGGATCTCAAGTAAATCACAATCTAAATCATTAGATACCTTTCTCTCTATTTTCCATAGACTCCCCTTCCCTGTGGTAAAATATAAATACGATACCTAGATTACTCCCGGTGAAGTGCTACGATGGTATTTCTATCTGTGCGCTTGCAGATATCATGTTCATTCTTTTATCAAGGCCTATCAAGAATTCCATACCCGCATTTCTTAGAGCGTTATTGCTAGGGTGACAGAACTAGCGTGTAGGTAATGCCTAGAAATGAGTGGTATACCTTGAGTACATATCCCGGTGAGATTAACTCCACTATGGATAATGATGCTAAGATTACACCCCACAACTAACACCGCCTAATTCCGCCTTCGTTGGATTGTGAGATTAATTCCACATCTAAGCTAACATGATTAGATAGATACCTCATATATATTTCTTTTCGCCTTCCTATTTTGGATCGTAAGAAATATCAACAAGCGCCCGGCGCAGGCGTTGTCGGGCGGCCGGGCAGGAGGCGTGCCTGACTTCGGACAAGATGTCGCCTTCATCGCCGCGCTTGACACAAATAAAGCAAGCACGCGACGACACTCGGGCTTAGCGAGCTCCCGAGCTCGCTGCCCCGCCCCGGACGCCGGAATTCAGGTGTTGCACCCTATAGCTCGTCCGACAACAGGCGAACGGGCTACAGGTAGACTACGGCGCACGCGCGATTGACGACCCGGCGTGCCCTGCAACCCAGTGGCATTTTACACTACACCCCTTGTACTTTTATATTCCTTGCACGATAGTCCCCCTCCCATGGCAGCCGTGTACTGTCCCCTTATGACTATAAAAGGGGACCCTTGGCCATCGGAGGAGGCAGGGGACACAAGTCTTCAGACTCACTAGCAATCTCAACACACACACTACTCACTGAGACTTGGGAACCACGCTTCCCTCTCTCACCCAGCTTGTACTCGCCCCGTGCGAGCACCTTGAGCTCGGATAGTGCATACACTAGACTAGGGAGCACCGATTAGCCCCTCAACCAAGTATATAAATCCCGTGTCATTGTCCCTTGAGCTAGGCCATCTTAGTCCACACTAGCCAGTCGATTACTGTGACGGTGGTATTAGACCACGACAAGTAGTTTCCAAAAATGAATTGGTGTCAATGAGTTCTCTGAGCGGATAAAGAAAGTTGGGAGTATATTTGTTGAGCTTCTCCAACGGTTTTGAAAACCCCGCTCCTAAAACATAGAATACAATTTTGCATCAAGAATCCTAGAATATTTCCAAATCATCCTAACCATATTTATATTTTCTTTATGTCTTGTACATTTACATTGGATATCATTTTTACTTATTTTTTTTCCCACATTCTTTCACCTTCAGATTGGCTAATCAAACGCACACATATATTTCCGCGCGACTAGGTGGATTTTCCCAAGTGCAGAAAGATTGAGAGCTGTTGAGGAGTAGGTTTTTTTTTTTTCCAATCTCGCCAAAAAAAATCAGGATTAGAAATGGGGTTTGGGAACTCTTGGAGATGCTCTAAACTACCTAATAATCTGAGATAAAATTTGAACCTTCCCTACCTTGTATTCAGTACTGTGTGAGTATATACTAAAGCTGAAAAATCTTTGCAGCCCTCAAAGAAAAAAAAAATCGTCCCACGAAATTTGATTACCATACATGTTCTTTTCAATTAGCTTTGTCATGTTTTCCGTGATCAGGTACAATTTTTTTTTTCTACACGTTTTTGTTGAGAATGATATCACTCCGATCCACTTGGTTTTGGCGTGGTGATGCGAACTTTTCTGTTCTTTATTAAAAACCTTTACGGACCAAATTCTACCTCCCCAGGGAGGGTATCCACGTCACCTGAATTATTTGATTGGCTGCCCAGTCCGTTCGTCCAGCTCTGATTGGCTGAGGCAGCATATGGACGTCGTTCTGATTCTTTTGATTGGTCCGGTTCTTTTGCGAAAAAACCCTTCGTTTCCTTGGAATCGTATTCCAGTCCATCGAGGCCCCTCAGTAACTTGATAAATGTATTTTTACTTTTTACCTTTTAACCCTCCAGTTATGAGAATCCTACGCTTCGAAGAAGAGAAATTTCGATTTCGTGGTATTTTTTACATTTACCCGCCACTTTGTAACTTTTGCAAAAAAACCCTCGCTTCTCCCCACCAAATATATACACCGCGTCCTCCTTTTCAGCAACAAAAAAAAAAAACCCACGCTCCCTCTCTCCCTCCGTTTCTCTCTCGTTCTCTCCGTCTCTCCACGGCGACGCGGCGCGCGTCGCGGGGAGGGCTCCAGCCAGCGCCGCCGCCTCCGTCGCTCCTGCGCCTCCGCCCCCCCCTCGCCTCCTCCCCCCGCTTCCCCCCTCCCTCTCCGGTTCCTCCCTCCTCTTTCGGTGGCGGCGGCGCGGCGTCATATACGTATGCTGGCACGCGGTGTCCACCCCGCCCGTCGTCGTCCCCGACCACGCCACGCGGCCCAAAACGGGCGCCGCGCCGGTGCCAGCCGGCGCACCTCCCCTCCCCACGGCGCGCGTCCTGGTTCTCGGCTGCTCCGCTCTTCGCCGCTGCGTCGTGGGACCTAGGTTTGGTGTCTTCCCCTTTCCTCTCTCCCTTCTTACTCCTCCCTACGGGATCTCTCTCCCCAGCGTTCGCGAGGCTTGCTCCCCCCCTCGTTCCACGCGATCTATCTGCAGATGGACTGTTTGCCTATCTTTGATGAAACCCTAGCTGCTGCCCCTCATTTTTTGACCACGATTTTGTTTTTTTTTAATACAATTGGGCTAGCTTTGGCCAGCTCGGGGGCATCCACGGTAGCAAAATTAATTTTGACCGCCGATTTCATACCTGTTCAGTTGTGATTTTGCATATGTGAGTTGGTCGAGTTTATGCCCATGATGAAATTGTTCGAACACTTTTATTATGTGCAATCAGCCGATGATCAATATCTTGTGAGATATTTGGCATTTTCCAACTATTTTGATGCCTTCATACTCCGGGATCATGATCAAATGACGATTGATTTACTTACGAGGCCTCTAAAAATTTAAAGGTTTCCTTTCTCGAGACTACCTAGGTGTTATGGTATAGATCCGGTGGACATGACCATGCCAATGATATTTGATTTAGTGCAATCGCGGTGCTCATGATTTTGTAAAATATATTGGAGCGAGCACGCCATGTCGGGTGTATTTGTTTCCTTTGTTGGTGCACTGTAGTGCTTATGATCTTGGCCATGTTCAGTGATGAGTACACACTCCTCTTTGCCGCTAGATTAGTTTGAGGGAATAGGGTGCTTTCTTTGTGATGAATACACGATATAAATGTTTAATGTTTCATGTAGTGATCATGGGCCAACCTTCCTCATTTTACTCTTTATTTTTCTACTGAGGCAATGCTTATGAGCTATGATGATTCTTCCTTTCACATCTGTCCAGTGTTCTTATAAATGAGGCAGTGATCATGAGAATGTTGATTTTATTTTTGCCGTCTTTGTAACTGAGGCACTAATTCATTTTTTTGCAGTTCTTTAGCTGAGGCGGTGATCGGTTGCTTGCTTCAGTTTTTGTTCCTTTGTATCTATTCTCCCAGGGAGGCTATCCACGTCGCCGTAATTATTTGATTGGCTCGAGTTCGTTCGTCCCACGCCGATTGGCACTAATTCATTTTTTAGCAGTCTTTTAGCTTGCGCGTGATCAGTTGCTTGCTTCAGTTTTTGTTGCTTTGTATCTATTCTATTTTGTGTGCTCTGGAGCCTTTCTACTTCTTTTGTGATAGCTGGAAGCAATGGCACACCATTAATCTGATTAATCTGATTATTGCCTTTGCTCTTGCACTTATACTTTTTTATGATCATTGCCTATGGTATCAACGGTGCATTATTATGCAGTCTGAGCTTTTGCTTATTGCCCATGAAGTGATAGATATATTCTTCTTAATTCTAGACCTCTGATCACTGTATGCCATCAATGCTTGTGCAGTCAGATTATATACTTTTGTTTCTGAGCACACACCCTATTCCCAGAGATAGTTTATCAAAGGTCCAAAATAATTGGAATTTTTTTGGTTGTTGTATCGGTTTGTTTTTTGCGTGAAACAAAGTTTGGTTTCATCTTTAAAATAAAAAGATGCCAGTTGATTGTGTCCCAAAGGTGAAGTGAAATCATGAAATCAGAGGTATGTACTTCTCTCCAATTAATGCAGTGATATGTCGTGAGCTTAAAATAGATGATCTTACTTCTCTTCATTTAATGCAATGATATGTTGTGAGCTAAAAACCGATGATCTTCTCTGTTTCTTCGTCCCTCAACTTGGTTTGCCTTGGTCCAATCACCTAAAAAAATAGTGTTAGTAAGTCCACGCTTTCCTAACAGTTTTTCTAAAAAAAAAACTCAACATGCTTTAAAAAAACAGTTCATCATTTGTGACCTTATTTCTGTATGATTGTATAAATAATAAATATGGATAGTGGTACTTTCGGATGTATATTTCACCAGTGTTTTCCTTTTTTTAGCCATTGCAATTACTTGAGACAATAGTCATCTAATATTGTTTGTTTCTACATTCAGATTCGAGAGAACTTCGATTTGTCGTCTTCCATCATGTCAGCCTTGGGATTCTGTTCACAAACATGACATGGATTTGGTAAGTAGTTCCTATAAGGTTGTTACAGCATCTTTGTTGACCACGAGCACTAATTAGATCAAATGTGTTGTGGACAGAGTTAATAGGCATTGGTCTTTCTTAGATTAATTTGCACAACAATTAGAAAAAAATAGGATGCTTCTGTCTTAGTAGGACAACCAATTGGCCTAATTTTTTCCTGATCCAAGAAACAATGAGGACATCATACCTGAGGTTAATGGCCTAATTTTATAAAGCTGCTAGAGAATTTAATTCATCAAAGAAGCATTAACAGGATAGCTCATATGTTCTTTCCATATGGTACTGCCTGCTACTGTCGTACTGCTTTTTCTTTTATGTAACGTGCGGTGGCCTTCAGTTTGAGGCATTCTTTGCGCAATTGCAAAACAGTATATTCATCCTTTCACATCTCTAAATATGGTGGTTTAATCCTTTCACATCTCTAAATATAGTGGTTTAACCTCGCAGGTCCGTGGTACCAGGCAGCAGGTATGCAGGCAGTTATTCTTATGCTAAGTTATCACCCAGGTTTTTGTTCTCTGCTTCCTGTTCCTAGAAGTGGCAGATTCATGAATGACCCCTATATAACTGCTTAAATTATAACTTTAAATAACTTTTACTGATTTGTGGGGACTGTAAACTCCCTCTTTAGTCTTTACTGGCCTCGCGCCTTATATGAATACTCTATTGAAAGGCACATATTTTTCTGTCGTTGACCCAGCTCGACATATTGCCTGTTTTTCGCATAGATTTCAGTTCACTCTTTAGGCTAAAATAATCCCTATATCTCCTTTGCCACCTTATATCTCTGAGTCCTTGATTTCATTTTCTATATGTATGGATTTTTTTTTTGCGAATCTATTATGAAGATATAGTGTCTGATTCAAACTTCCATTGTACAATAGCTCCATGTAGCATGTACAGCTGAGCGCAAGAGAAATTTTCACCAGTATATAAATTAACCACATGATCTATTATTTTTTCTGATGCACTCTCTAAAAAGATAGATCCCGTGTGCCTATATATATACCATCCAGTGCCTATCAAATGCATAGGCAAACATACACTACCTCTGCAAATTTATATGAAAAAATTGTTCAGTTAATGCCATCATCCTAACCTGATAGTGATAGATGCAGATTATTGTGTTTAGTGTTAGTCTTGCTTTGAAGAATATATTATTCTTTTTTCCTATCTGGTTTCACTCAGGCACACGACTACAATGTAAGTGCCTAATTAGCGATGGCTTTTGTATTTTGCATAGTGGTTTCCTTCAGGTTGATGTTAGCTACTATAGTAGGATTATTTTTACCTTGCTTGATTAATTTAATGTTGGGATTATATGGTTCAGATTTAGGCCTGCCAAGTCTCAGATTTTCGTAACAAAAAAAGGGTCTCTGACTTCATCTTTGTAACTGGTCTGAAAACTTGGCTTTGGTTTCCCCTCATTAGTTGACCCAGACCAAGTTCATCTTTTGCCTTGCTGGTAAATCTCTTTACCCCAGGCTTGTTGAGACTCATTGCATTTTCACGGTTCCTATTTTAGTTGATTTTCAAACTTAGAAGTTGCTTTTATTTCGCCATGTCATTATGCTCGTGCATTTGTCATTTGGACATCATCTTTTTTTGCCTGAAGCTATAGGACACTAATCGCCATGCCTGTTCTAGGCTTACATTGTGCCAACTGAATTAAAAAATTATGGCAGTTAGGCCCTCTGGTTCTTTTAGATTTAGATTCATATATATGTACCTAATGGAGGTGCTAGGTTAGCACTCACCTACAGTTCTCATTTTTTTAGTTCCTTATACTTAGGCTTCTACCATGTGGGTTCCTTATGAAAAAAAACATGTATGCCATGACTTCATCATGATTTATTTTAATATTCATGCGGCCTGGAAGTAGATACGTTCTCTCTTGTATGTTGCTTGCTACAAAGTGCATTGATCCTCCCATTACTGAATTGAAAATTATGGTAGTTAGAGGTCAAAGCTGCATGTTACTTCTTATCTGAAGAATCTTCCGGCTTTGGTTATTGCAGATAGAGGTTGATGACCAATTAAGCGCTCTATCCAGATTAACTCAGCCGGCAAACCCATCTTAGAATGTTTGTTAGAATCTTTCTGGTCGTTGCTACATCCTACCATTTCAGCTCTCAGGCTTTGGCCTTCACTAGGATCAATCATGCAGATGCGTTGCAACAGGAGTTCCCATGATAATGCAGGGCTAGAGCATCTTGTCACTTCATTTCTTTTGATCTTGCATTGCATCCTTCTAGACAATGCCCTTCTGTCGCATCTAAATAAACTGTGGCAAAAGCTATGGTTTCCATTCGAAACAATAACATTGCCAAATAAAAAAGAATTCTCCTTGCAAGTACATGAACATTTTTGTCATGATAATACCAAATAGCCATGATAATGGTGCACTAATAATCAGAGGGGGCAAGGCACATGTTTACCTGAGAACTCCGGAGTAAGCACTCCAACTTTGCTATTTATGTCTTCTATTTCTAAAGGATCCCCTTCACAATACTATTTTACTGATCCTGATCGACCTTACTGCACTGAACCTAGAGGTTAGAAAAGCAAAGGGATATTGATGGATACAACCTTCATTAAGTTGAGCAGAAAAATAAATGGAATCTGTGAGCAGTTCCTTCTATTAAATTATATAACCAAAGTTCATCCATGTGCTTTTGAACTTTAGGTGACCTTTTTTTTTTTTTTTGGACAAATGTCAAAATGTCAAGAATAGGTTATGTGACTCAGCAATGAGGCATCTTTGGGGATATACTGCTATTAAGGAAATTAAAGCTCCAAGGAAACACGTTCAGGTATTGCTCCCTTTCCCCTTCTTTTTTCTTTCGCGCGTCATTCCAAGTTTGAAGTACCTCATTACTAAGCCTAACAAGGAGAAAGATTTAGTTGCAGTCACAATGCAACTTGACCGGATATTATTTCTTATACATTTCTTAATGGCTCCAGCGTTACATGTTTTATCATCATGCAGTGGTGTCCTCATGTGCATAGGCTACATCAGTAATTAGTAATCTTGGTGTGCAATTGATTATTGTAAGATTGAGCTTGAGTCGAATGAAAGTGAAAGCCAGATCACTGAAAGTCAATGTGGAGTTTGAGATCAGAAAAACAATAACACATTGCACAGGCATAAACCTTTTAAAAACAATGAGATGTAGGCACTGCATAGATATATATACATAGTTTTTTATGTCAGTCTGACAAACTTGAACGTGATTGTCAATCTTTGCATATCACTCCACTGCTTTGGACTGAATGGGGATCCATTGATCAAACTGAAAAATGGTTTGGCTTTCTTAGGTCAATTCTTACACTTATTATCAGTACTACTATAGTCACAAATCATCACATGCAGAGATTTGTAGGGCTCTGAACAGGTCAAAATTCAATCAGTTTTCTTAGTTATTGAATTCTATCCAAATTCACTCGGCCAACTACTTTCAGTGAGTCAGATGACCTCACTTCAGTGAGAGGGTAAATGCAGGCATAATAATAGCTAAAGGTTACTTTCATTTTTATTTTTTTTTTTTGGGTGTAGGTCTCTCTGAGTGAAGTTGGTAACAACTGTACAAGTACCACTATGACAAGGTAAAATGTTCTAACTTGGGATATCTATATCTGGTAGTTTCCCATGCAAAAAGGTGATGATTAGTTTCAGGTGTGACCACTTCATTTTTAATATAAAATGCATTTCAACCTAGGATTTGGTTTCATCAAGGTCATCTCTGCTATCTATATGCACTATTGGTCACATCAGACGTGGCCATGATTGGCTTACCTTCTCAGCCCTATGTACATCGTACCAGCTCCTGTGAAATGCATATCAGCCTGTTTACAAATTTCGTACTGTCACTATGGTTACCAAATATGTTTAGTCTACTATGTTTCTGTAATATTAGCAACTGCATACCTGTTTACTTCCTGCATTGAAGGAACCAATATATAAGTTGCAGATATGAGCTTCCATGTTTCTACTGCACCCAAGGGCTTCATCATCCTATGTATGTCGTCTATGTAATCATCTGTACATGAGCATCCAGGTCGGCCCCAAAAACTTGGCGCACAAATGGTTCCAAGTTCCAAGTCCTCCATGGACATCTCGGGTGACAGCGATGAGAGCTCCCACACCTACTGAGCATTCCTATGTTACCTAAATTAACCTCTTGTTTACCATGTGTACAGGCACTAATCATCGATGAAGTAACCATGTCAAAACCCAACATACCTTACAATAAGTTTGGAACCAGTGTCCTCATATATCAATTAGTATAAGGCAGTGCCTACTCTGTACAATTATCTAACCATAGTACTTTATGGCCACTATTATGACACCTGATTCAGTGTAAATATTCGTGCTTACGCATAACCTATGTGCAGAATTATAGTACCTATCACACTATGAATGGTCATGGCTAAATCAATGACCTTTTTTTTATTGTACTCTCATCATTCCAGCAAGGTAGAGCCCCGGACAATATCTACATCCAGCGCTCTACCTTGGTGCGCATTCCACGTCTTTCATTACTTCTACTTCATACTTGCTTCTACGAAACGTGTGTTGAACCTAAGCTCTAAACAACCTTTGACAACTACTTTTACAGATATTTGCTCCTGTTGATAGCTAAACACATTTGTATCTAGCTCTTTGAATGGGCGCGCAAAGGCGCGCCTTCTACTAGTAGCGATTATTTTTAGTCTTTTGCGAGGTCGGTCACTTTGTGACACCACTGCATGCTGTGCGCCACTATCCAGAGTTGGTTTGTCTGCTTGTTCCAGAGAAGCTTTTCGTGATACCCTTGGTCCACTAGATACACAACTGACCGACGACCATGCATGTTATTTGTTGGTTTCTTCCAAAAACAAAGGAACGTACTATGTCCACACATCACAAAGGAACGTACTATACCACAAAACAAAGCACTTGGTAGTCGGTAAGCATTCAACCAAACAAATAGGTTGAATCTTTAGAAGAAAAAAAAAAAAAAAACTTGGATTGGATATCTCTTAAGTGTGCCACATGTGGTTGTCCTTTTAGTTTGATCTTTATGCGTGCGACCTAACAAGATGGCTTGTCAATTCTAAAAAAAAAAAGATGGCTTGTCACATTTTAACAGTATTATACAACATTATATAACAAACCATTAACATCGAATATTTAGAAAAAATAACCTTAAAGTTGTCATCAATTTGATAGAATCATACCTCGATTTGATGTTTGTACATGTCCACCGAGTTTAATTAGGGCAATAGTGGTCCATAGGCCCCTAAGCTTGATCAATTTTTTTCTGTCTCGTGATATGTACATGCAACCTTAGCAAACATAATTTGATTTAGGCACTTTCTTTGTATTGTACATATACATATATAATTAGGCATATACTACATGCATAGAGGATTTGTTTGGTTCAAGGCTGGGATTAGCTGGCTAAGTAAAACTACTGCTTGGCTATAGCCTAATAACTTGGTAAATATTGCCTGGTTAGGCAAGCATGGGTGACTATTGTTTGGTTGAAAACACACCATTAAAGCTCTATTAGAGTACGTACAAGGGGTGCTATCTGGCTCCGCCAGGTGGTTGATTTCGTATGTTGGGCCTCAACAACATGCCTCTGCCCAATGTTCTTCTAAACGTTAAATGGTAAATAGTCGGTCACCTACCATTTAACCATTATCTGGACAAAGCAGACCATTAAACGGGCTACGCGGCCAATTAAATGAGTAAATGGATGATTAAATGGAAATGACATACCACCGTGTAGTGTTTACATAGTGTGTTAAATGGGCTAAATGTTCATTTAAGAAAATAGTGCCTCTGCCAGGCAACAAAATAGGGTTGCAACCAAATGATGCATAGGCATACCTAGACACCTCTTTAACTAGGCAAAATCTATCCGGTGCTTCATCCAAATAAGCCCATACTGTACTGGCAATTGCTTGAATTGATGTTATCCGATGATCAAGCATACTACACACAAACAACTTGCTGAAGACTTTAGGAACACAGTCTTTTGCTCTCAACGACATGTGCTCATTGTGCATCACCATTAGATATGTATGGAATGTGTGCACTTCAGGAGGATGCACATGCTATTGAGGGCAAATTTAACTTTCTAGATATCTAAGAGAATCCTTGCAAATCACTATGATCCCTATTGTTAAAGATTGCTAGTGATGTTGGCAAAGGCTTGCCTAGTAGTGGCCTGGGTGGCTGTGATCGACCCTAGGCACATGGTAGCCCCTAGTTGAGGCTAGCTAGTTGGAGCGATAGAGACAATGACCAAAGGGCAACAGGTGGCTCATGGCTTGGCTGAGTAAGCCCAACATTTGGTGGCGGTGCAATGGGAGAATAAAGCAACCAATGGCTTGTGTGAAGGCCCTTTGGGTGCTGAGAGGAACTACGACAAAGGCGTTTGTGGATACAAAAACTATGTTGACCGATGGAAGATCACCAGTTCAATCCATCCCGGTGGTCACCTCATTGGTGAAGATCCATTGGCTGCCATATCGAAAGGAGACGCCACTAGGGATGATGTTGTTGTCGAACGAGGAGAGAGTGTTGAAGTTCCAAAAGCCTAAATTGGTGCAAAAGAAATATAACATGTGTAATTAGTGAGTGCTGGATAGTTTGTTTCGTACTCTATATGAAGATTAGAAACTTGAGTTAGTGTTTTTAACACCCTTGAGAAGCTTCACAAATAGTTAACTAATAACTAATAGTTAGTAGGTAATAGCCACGAATTAGGTGGTTGAATAGCTAGGGGTTCGTTTGGATGTGCCTGCTAATAGGTGGTTAGCTAATTAGGGTATGTTTGAATCATATGTAACTAATGTAAGTAGATGTTAAAAATTATCATAGGTTATATTTGGATCATGAGCTAATAAATTAGCTAACATCTTACCTGGCACCTAGCTAACAACTAGTTGTTAGATTATTGTTTTCTAGTTAACACGACTAACAATTATTTGGTGGATCTACAACGCGACCTTAGTTGGAAGAGTATATGAACTATTGTCACCCCTCCACTAGCTAATGAATTAATTGTTAGCAGCTTCATTTGAATTCTGATTTGGTAATTCTAACGATTACTCGCTCTGTTCTAAACTATAAAACGTTTTGACTTCTCTAGCTAAATACATTGTTTTAACTATGTATTTAGAAGTAGCATATATATCTAAGTGTATATTATGTATCTAGAAAAATCAAAACACCATATAACAACTAGGAATAGTACGTGATAGTAACTATTAGCACTAGCGAATCTAAAATGGCCAAGATTGAGGTAGACCCAGATGTGTTTTCTTTTGTTCTTGTGAACCTTTCCTTTTTGTGTTGCGATCTCGAGGGGAGGGGAGCTGAAATGGTTGGAACGAGGTGTGTGCTAAACATAGGAGATGAGATTGCTCTACGCGCGCGGTTGGTGGAACAAGGACGGAGAGACATCCGTCCGTCTCCAACGACCCCCACACGGGTTCCCAGAGATTCTTTGGCGGTAGGTGATGATGGATCCAACAAAAATCCTGTCCCCACCGCAACACTGATCGACTCACGCCGGATCCATCCACCAAACCTTGGCAAAATCACCCAATCCGCTCCGCGCGCCCACCATCACCGCATCCGTCCACCTGCCGCCACCCAACGTGCTTCCCCTGCGCCGGGGTCAGGCCGCGCTAGAATCCGGCCCCGAGATCCGTCCGTCGCCGTCGCCGTCGCCGTCGCCGTCGCCACCACGGGTTTGCCGACTTCGACACGCACGCTGCCCGGCCACCAGCGACGACGCCGCGGGCGCCGCAAAAATTAGAGGAGAAACGCCAAGGCAGGCAGGCGCTCGGCGAAAATCCTCTGCCGCCGCCGCCGGAGCGCAGGCGCAGGCCCGTCGTGGTCAATCGTGCCTGCCAACTCCCGCCGATTGATTTCTGTGGCTGGGCCTCCGCTACCTGCCAGACTGCCACGCTCCACGTCCATCCAAACGCCATCCGCGCGCTCCGCCTCCCGTTGCCGATCACATTCACTTCCGTGTCTTGTGCGTGCTGACTCCACCTCCCACTATGGCTGTGTTTAGATGGATGAAGTTTGGGGAAAAAATATCACATCTGGACACCGTAGTCTTTTTGTTTGTTCGTAGTAATTGTTGTCCTACCATGGCCTAACTAGCCAAAAGATTCGCCCCTCGCCGTGTACATTAAAAGCTATGTAATTAGTTTTTTTATTTACCTACATTTAATGCTTTCCATGCACGGGCAGCAAGATTTGATGTGATAGGTGAATAGTGATTTTTGGAGAGAGATCGGAGGAACTAAACACAGCCTATACCAACTAGCAGCAGTCAGGAGTCTGACAGCTGCTGCTCGATCTCCTGCATCTGCTGCATGCATTACTAGCCAAACCAGGCAGCAGCACCCACCCCAGCCGCCCGCCCGCCCGCTCTTCTCGGCAGCCGGCAGGAGCGGAAGCCGAGTCCTCTCCCACCCCCGGCCGCCCGAGGCGGGACTCGCCACTTCCCATTCCTGCGCCGCGCCCCTCCCCCTCCAGTGTTTTTTTCAATTTGACCCTTTTTTTAAAAAATTTAAATATATCCATGTTTTGAAATTAATTGCATCGTATCCCTTTCGGTCGCGCCCGGGATGGCGTGACGTTTTCACTCGTCGCGCCACGCTGGCTCGAACGGTTGACCGTCTTTGGCGTGGAGGCACGTGGGGCCCAAATTGCCGCGCCATTGCATGTGGCGCGACAGGCCCTACTACGCCGCCGCCTAATCTGGTGCGACTGCCGCTATTTGCGCCATGGGATTAAAATGTCCAGCAAGGGTCGGTTTGTGGGAGGCCGAGACGACGTGGGCGATGGATAACGAAAGAGGGATCGAACAAGCACACAAAGAACACTATTTCGTCTTTTTACTTATATGTACTTTTACGCGTCTCGTGTATTTTGAAATTTTTATTTTTCTATTATTTTTTGATATTTTTCTTGGGACTAGGAACACAAAAAGAAGGAACCACAAGAACTTTCACCAAAATGAGGTGGTATGTGGCCTACTGAGAAATTCAACACGTTCTCTCGAAAAGCGTGCAAAAACTTTGACAATTTTTTTTTTTTTTTCCTGATTTTTTTGCAATTTGGATGAGACCAAACAGGCCGGAGGCGAGTTTGGGTCAGATCCAAATGGAGTCAAGAAGCTCAAGTAAAAATTTTAGATTTTTCTCGATAAAACGAAGCGAAAGTTATGCCTGCTTTACCGAGGGTGTGTCAAGTTATGTTTTTCTGGAAGGCACAACGCGGCGGCGCGCTTAGGGCAAAGCGCCCCTAAACTCCAACACCGATCACAGGATGAATTGTCCCTGTGAAGAGCGTAGGTAGTCGTCGGATGGTGGAAGGAGGGCTGCGATGCGGGCGAAATAACGGCGGTTGGCAACCTATCTAGGGTTCTTGCTGGGCGGCGAAATTCACACAAGGTGGCTAGCGAGGGCAAGTCTAGGGTTTGCTTGGCGGCGGGGAATTCACACAAGGCGGCTAGCAAGGCCCCTTGAGAATTCACACAAGGCGGCGGCAACGACGTCGCGCCAACGAAAAAACCCTAACCCCACGTCGCGCCAACAACATAGGCGCGACATGTGGCGCGACGTCTTTGGGCCCCATGTGCCTCCACGCCAGCACCGTCAACATATTGTGCCGGCGGGGAGGACCTGTCGGCCACCGCATGTGGCGCGACAGAGTGAAAACGTCACGCCATCCCTCTTGGCGCGACCAAAAGGGATACCTGATGCAATTAATTTCAAAACGTGGATATATTTGATTTTTTTTTTTTTAAAAAGGGTCAAATTGAACAAAAATTCCCACACCGGACTCCTTGGCGTGGCGGGGCGTCGGCAGGTCGAGGGGCAGCTAGGGGCGCGGGCGGCGCGATCGGTGAGGCGGTGCGGCGCGCCGCTGCTAGTGGTGAGGGCGGGGGGGGGGCGGGTGCGGGTGCGCAGTGCGGGGCTAGTACGACCGCAAGCGTGATGAGCTAGGTAGACAACGGGTCACCACGATTCCCAAACGCGGGAGGGTTGCACGTTAATGCCGCCGCACATGATGGCAATGATGCATCCTCTCCCTTGGGCTCGTGTCTCCCGTGTCACGTCGGTCGTCTCGTGCCGCTAGTTTATTTCCCCAGCGTCCTTCTTCCTCCCTCCGGCTCTTTTTTTTCGAAAGATCTGTTTCCGGCTTTCATTGATAGGAGGAAGAGCACAAAGCGATTCTGAGAGAGCAGCTCCTGATTTGCATAGCTTTCCTTTGCATGATGAAAGCCGTGCCACCCCTACATACTTAACGTCCTAAATTACAAATTAATTGTTCCATCTACTGGCGTCTGCTCCGTCAAAGGGAGAGCAACAATTCCAGCCCTCTATTGCCTGCACGATTCCACATTCTAGCTTCGTCTTGAATTGCTCTCACTAGTACTGATTTGATTTTTGCGAGCACCGGCACAATCTTTTTTCCGTGGCGGGCACTTTTTTGCCCGCCACGGAAAATACTCCGCCACATCTGTTTTTTTTTTGTGGCGGGCGTGTTTTTACCCGCCACGGAAAATTGATTTTGCGTGGCGGGCACCTTAACACGCCCGCCAAGGAAAATGCTCCATTTTCCGTGGCGGGCGTGTTAAGGTGCCCGCCACGCAAAAATCAATTTTCCGGCGGGCGCACCTTTAAAAGCCCGCCATGTTAAATGTAGGCCCGCATGGCCTAGTTTTGGCCCAATATCCCACCGCTAGTATATAGTAGAGATGAAACCCTAGGGCCCAAATCAATGCCTCCCTCACACTCAGCAGCAGGAGACCGCGGCGCCTGGCTCCCCACCGTGCGCGAGTTGGCCGGCCCGCCCGGCCGCTTCCTCTTCCTCCCTCGCTCTCCCTCCCTCTTCCTTGGCCAGCGCGAGCACCTCCAGTCGGCGGTTCCCCAACGGCGACTCCCGTGGCCAGCGGCGAGCCCTCCCAAGTGGCGTGGGGCGGAGATCCGGTGGCTTGGCCTTGATCCGCCGCCGGGCACCTCCGATCGCCGGATCTCGTCGTCGGGCGGAGGGCGGATCCCGGCGAGTGGTGGAGCTCGTCGCCCGGCGGAGCGCAGATCCGGCGCGGGTGGTGGAGCTGCTCAGCGGCGAGGCGCGAATCCGGCCCGGGCGGAGCGCGAGATCGGGCGGGCGCGCATCAAGCGGTCTCCATCCGCGGCAGCGCGCATCGAGGAGGATCTCTAGCGGCGGCGTCGAGGAGTACCTCCATCGGCCGGCGGCGGGTTGAACACAGCGGATCGGCGGCGGCGCGGTTGCGGTTGCTCCAAAGGCGGCGGCGCCAAGGGCCTAGATGGGCTCGGCGGGCCCGTGGATGGGCTTGGGGGGCCTGTCTAGGGTTTGTTCTTTTTTTTTTTTTTTGAAAACATTTACCGTGACGGGCGCTTGTAATACGCCGGCCACGGGTGTTCCATTAACCGTGGCGGGCACGCGTAGCCCGCCACGCTAAAACCCATGATTTACCGTGACCTTACGTGGCGTGACGGGCTCCAACGCCGCCACGCAAAACCAGCAGCGCCCATCACAGAAAAAAACATTTCGGTACTAGTGTCTGCAGACTTGCTCCGGTGATCCGGAGGATTTGTTGAAAACTCGTTTGTTTCTTTCTTTCCACGGTTCCCATACACAATAAGCATGACCATGGAGCGCACCCCTTCCTTCAAAACGTTATGACCAGATAATCGTCATAAGACCCCTCCCTCTGTCTGTCAATCCTGCTAAATCCGATGCTGACTGCATGCCTGAGCCCGGGCCACCTCCACAGGAGATGGCGCCATCGCTGCCACTAGCGACGGTCTATATATTCCTTAGAAGTTGCCTGGAGAGTTTTCACTTGGTGGTGTTTTTGTCAGTTATCATTATCTTACAGAAGTTTTCAACGGTGAACGGGGCTTTCAGCTTGAAAACTTCTCGTATTGATGTAGTCTTTGTTTTACTTGGAGACCAGGCCACTTTTACTTGGAGACCAGGCCACTAAGAATAATTAATTTTCTTTTTTTCAGATAATGGATATAAAATCCGCTTCATCTATCAACAGATAGAATCGCACCAATTATTACAAACATAGTTCGGACCCCAAACGCTGCAACTGAACAACCAGCCAGCCAAGTTTGAATAACAAAGAGCAAAAAACGGTTCGATCTAAATATGACCAATAAATCTTGTAGATAGCCATCCTCCGGAACTAAAAAACTACAAAGGCCGATGTTTCAATGTAACTGCCTAGCTTGCACTAACTGGTCACGTTGATCCTCAGCCCGCTGTAGACTTGCCCACCGACGAAGCCAAAAGCGTTCCCCTAAATAGTACCCGCAAGAAAGATTTTTGGTCTATATTTATCAAAAACCACCTCATTTCTTGTTATCCAAATTGCCCAAAGTATTGCCGCAAAGCTGCTGTTAATAACAATGAATTTACTTTTCTGTTTGTAATTTTAGTCCATCGCTCAAAAAGATCATCCAAATTTGTCGGTGGTGTTAAACCAAACAAGAAATGTACAAATACGCCATAGAAATTTAGGCGTGAACGCACTCAAAAAATATGTGTTGAATTGTTTCTACAAAATGACAAAAAGAATAGTTCTTGTCACCATTTCAATTACGTCTAACTAAATTATCTTTAGTTAAAGTAACACCCTTTTTAGGTACCATAAGAAAATTTTAATTTTAATGGGTACTTTTATGCGCCAAATATCCTGTGGCACTCTAACACCATTGTTAATTAACGCAAAGATACATGGATTTGATGTAAAGCATCCGGATGCGTTTAACCCCAAACAAAAAGTATCTCTCACACCTGTTAAATTAATGTCTTGTAGCGAAGCAACAATTCTATGCCAAGCAGCTAGGTTTGCACCACTTAAATTTCTCCCCGAACGAGATATTTAGCGGGACTGTTGTTGACGGTCACCAATCGATATATTTTTAACGCCAACATTCTACCAATAAGGGGTGAAACTATACCTTACTACACACATATACATTTATTATTGACATATTTCCACTTGTAGTGTCCAAATTATTATTGTGCAGTTTTATATAAGAAACAAGTGGAAAATACACCAAAAGACGCCTCCCCCGAAAGCGCATTCTGGAGAACACCAAGCCCAAGGGAGAAATGGACCAAACACGCGAACTGGGCCGAGCAAACATCGCCACACAACTTTTCAAGCCCAAACACGCCAAACTGCCAAGGCCTCGCCCCCGAAAAGCCTAGATTGTGTGTGCGCGCAAGACCACCTGGTGCGCCGCACCCATCCCGAGGCGGTTCGGGCCCAGTGTTTGGCGAGGCGGTTTGTTACCTTCCAAAACCGGGCGTTGCCGACGTTGGTTGGTCGGTTTAGCAAACTAGGAAGGTATTCCCGTGTCGGTTTTGGCTCCTTCCATATGGGGAGGGACATTTTCCAATGAGCCCCCTCTCCTCTACCTATAAAAGGAGGCCATCTCCCACCATTGTGACACACACCTCACAAGAAAGCTACTCTCTCCTCTCCACTTCTTCTTCTTCCTCCTCCTAGTAGGATTAGTAGTTTAGGATGTGGAGCTAGGCAAAGCTACCAAGGATTCCGGGAATAAATCTTTCTATGGTATTCTTCCAAAGCCTTGCTCTTATCTTATCTTGGTTGTGCATTAGGATTAGAGTCTTCATGTTATTTCTATACCTCGTGATTTATCCTATGATCTAACATGTTGTTCTTGACATAATCATGACACATGAACTAGTCTATAGTTTCTATGTTGTGATATCGCCATACGTAACTTTATGCTTAAACCGTTCATGCAATATAATTGGGTAGTGTCGGGATTGTGCTGAATGGCGGTTCGTTGTGTCCTTCGGGGCTTGCTCGTGTCCTATTCTCAGAACACCCGTGTTTTTGCATCATTTTAAAATTTACTAAAAATTTGAACTTTTTCTAATTACAACTAAAACTTGATTTAATTTCCGCTAAAACCGAAACCTGTTTTCGAAAAAAACTGCATTTCAAAATCCCATCATATAGAAAATTAGGTTTCCTTGTTTGTTGCTTGTCGAAGCTTTATGGTGACCGAGGATGCAAGGTAAGATCTAGGTTTTATTTATGGAAGAATAATATCGCATGAGAAGTGATTTACAATTTTCTCTGGGAATAAAATACCAAACGAAGTGTGTACCAAAATATATATAAATATTTTTATGAGCACAATAAATAATTATTCTCGACAATAAAAGTCATGGGAATATAAGTGTGCTTGTGAGAATATTTGTAAAATATATGTCACACATGAAATCATAGAATTGAGAAATAAAGTGTGTGCACCTATATATGTAATTATTTATATAAGTACAAATTGATAAATATTTTCATGAATATAAATCATGGAAATATACTTGTACTTATATAAATGTTTATCACATGAATATATATGGATGTCACACATTAAGTAGGGAAAAGAAATAAGAAGGAGAAATGAAGAAAAGGAAGGGAAATAGAAAAGGAGTCACGGGCTCCATTCCTCCCTTCTCTCCTCTCTGGCCCGCCCACCGGCCTCCCTTCCTCCCTTCCCTTCCCCTCTTTCCCCACGCCAACGGAACGGCCGCCCAACGGCGGCCCTCCGGCTAGGCGGCGGCCCGCCGGCCTCCCTTCTCTCTCACGCCGACGGATGGGACCCGCGGTCGCCGTCTTCCTCCATCTTCGCCCGAGACGAGGGACGGCGGCACGGCGCCCGACGAGCCGCCGCTCCCCGCCAGACGCCATGGCCGCCGCGATTGCGAGCACGAGGGGCGCCACCATCGCGTCGCCCTCTGGCGACCGCGGGAGCCGCGCACGCCCTGCCTGCCCCGCGTCAAACCCCACGAGGGAATCGGCAAGCGGACAAGCGAGGCGTAGGAGATGTGACAAAGCGGCGAGCCAGCCTCGCCCGCTGAACCCACGAGCACCCACGGCGGCGCCCCGCGCCCTAGAAGCATCTAAACGCCGCGAGTCGCGGCGTCAAACGCCCTGATGGCGGCCTTGGCCGGGACCGCGGCGGCTTCGCCATGGCGAACCTTGATCGCCGTATGGGCGGCGACCCGGCGACCAGCTCACGCTCAGGGCGACCCGCCGCGCGTCGGCTCATGGAGCACCGTCCCGGTCACGCGCTCTGGGGGAAGGTTCTTGCGAAAAGATCGCCCGCCAGGAAAATATCTCGGCCATGGCGCCGCGACCCGCCTATAAATGACCCCCTCGGCCATCAATCGAGCTCGCCCTCAACTTGGCAAGCTCGCCTAGGAACGAGGCACCGCGCGCGGCGCCCAGTCTCCCTCTTTCCCTCCTCTTCATCGCCGTCGCCATTTTCCCCAACGGCGCCGCCCGCCGCCCGCGAAGCTAGGGTTAGCGTTCGGCCCGAAGGGATCATCTTGGGGTATGTCGGTCGGGTCGGTAAGTTTCCGTGCTCCACTCCTTCGTTTTCCCCTTGGATATTGCCCTCTGTGTGCTGGCCAGGCGCTGCTTAGAACATCGCCGTCCCGGGGAGCTCACGGGGTGCCCAGCGCAACCATGGTGGACATCGCCCCATCGCCACCGTCCACCTCGACCCGTCCGGGCGAGAATCGGGGACCCTCCACGGCGAGCCGGAGCAAAGATGGGCCACTCCGGCGACTCTCGCCGGAGGGCGCCGCCCGCGCAGACGGCCGGACGGAAGCGACCGCGGCGCCCGTTCGGGCGCCAAGAGCCGAATCAGGATTCCACCAATAGGAAGCGCCACGACCGCGTCTGTTATCCCAACGTCCGCGACGGCTAGGGCATCCCGTCACACACGTGGCGCCCGCGTGGCAGCCACCGTGGAGTCCACCGACCCACGTGGCACCTATGTGTGTGGACACAGCTTACGTGTACACAAGTGTAAATGCTACTTCGACTGCATAATCGCATACCGTGATTACTATAAGTATGCTTTCCCTTGTCGGAAAAAATTCCCGAAAAATTTGTAAATTCATTATTTGATTTATATAATTTTATCATGTAATTAGTTCCAATAATATTACATGATAAAATTATATTATAATATTACCCTAATGATTTAATTAGGGATTAATATTATAAAATCCATATCTCATGCATACTAACTCGCTTTTAGTGTGAAACGACTTCCATAATTTATCTAAAATCTAGCTCTATGCATCTAACCCATTGCCACCATAATGTTCTATGTTTGTTTTATGTGTCATAGTTCGAGCTAGGGTTTACCGCCGATCGCAAGTAGATTCGACGACCCGATTAGGAGCTTCCCGCCTCAAGAGCGTAGCTAAGATCGCTTCGACGCCGCGTGCCGATTCGTAAGAACATCCCGTGCAAGTCCTTACCCCCCCTTAATCATGACCTTAATATGATGATATAAAGATGATGATAATAATAAATCGGATTAGTAAATAGTGGTGTGAGCCCGATAACGTAGCTATGGAGCTAAGCCGGATGACGAATCATCCACGTTATCTATGCTCATACGCTGTGATCAAGAGAAACCTCGAGAATGCCTAATGAACCCTAACCAACAAAAGAGGTGAGTAGTGGTAGTCCGGTAGAGCCTAAATACCACGCCGGGAATCGCCACGAGGGGTTCTGCGGAGAGATACTCGCCTCCCCTAAGGACCGGTTCATAGACCTTCTACCTAGTATAATATTACGCATGCCACACACGCTTATGGGGCGGCTTGATTCACACCCCGCTGGGTTGAGGTATAATTGGGATCCAAGGTGGCCTGAGTAGGCAAACGACCTATTGGGAGCGGATGTGGGGAGAGTGGCCCCATGTCCGGTTGGCGTGGATGCGAAAGTGGTCTTCCACGGAAGTGTTTGGGCGCGGTGGCGCAGGTGCTAGAGGCACATATTGATGATTTGAGATTGAGAGTGGTGTTGATAAAGATAGGTTGGGTAATTAGGTATTACCTGTAAAGCCGTGGGTGATTTGGTATCACCATATTGTCTAGGGTGATGCGTCATCTTAGGGTGGCGTGTTGTCCTTCCAACCCCCGAGAAGTCGTGGTGAAGATTATACCAATATACCTAGGTAGCACCCTGCCGGTACGGATCTCGTTAGGCTGTCTAAGCCAAGTCGCGGTGGTAAGGGCAAAGGTCTATCGTGTGGGGAAAAGTGTACAACCTCTCGCAGAGTTAATTGAATCTATTCAATAGCCACGCCCTTGGAATGGGCAAGTGCTAGGACGAACATCTATGATTAGATATACATTTTGATGATGACTAACATGTGGTGTCATGACAAATGTGATGACATGAGATAAACCGAACTAGCGAGAGCAGCTTTTAGAGACTCGCTAGGGCCCAAACCCTTAATAATTACAACCCCTCGGTTGGGACTTGCCGAGTACGCTTTGTACTCACCCCTCTATTTTTACGGATATCGCATATCCGGGTAAGGTCGCTCTCGAAGTAGGAGACCCACGACGTAGAAGTTACGCAAGACGTTGCTTAGAGAAAGACGTAGAAGTCCGTGAATTCCATCCGCTCTCAAGTTGCTCGTGGAACATGGAGTTGTGCCCGCACGGTCCCAGCACTCCTAGCGCACTGGTCACGGATAAACCACTTGCTTCACGGTTGGCTACTCGATCAATATAATCCGAGTGGTGTCTTCAACACCGCCAGTAAGTACATCTATCCTATGTCAATATATGCTCGAATAGTTCATCTATAACTGATTTCCATTATCGTGACTCGTAACGTATTGGTAGCGTGATCCCGGCGCCAATACGCGAGATTAAAAGTCCCATTAAAAAGTGGGCGTGAGTGGTATCGGAGCCGAGCTTGACCGTATAGGATGGAAAAAAAATCGGATTAAATTATTGGCACATACTTCTAAAATTTTACTTACGGATTTCTACTTAGAGACTTGAGTACCAATCCGAATAACCTTATGTTGCTTACATGTCGATATTATACGTGATGCAACAGATGGACGGATGGTCATACACGTATGGACTCGACCTTTGGGACATTTCCAAAGCTTCTTCCGGGAAATTCTCTCACAACTAGGGTACACTCGTAAGCCTCGGTACTATTACCGAAAGTGTCCGATGAGAATGGAATACCCGGTGTGTGATGCAATCGCACATCCCGATGTTTCCACATCGCGAAGGGCACGGGATTTTCCTTGAACAAGGAAATGAGTTATGGGACACTTGCCGAAGCTTGCACTAAGAGCCCTTCAGGGCCTATTGCAAGGAGTACGGAGCCAACCAGCTTGACACTCACGTCGGCAAGAAAAGAAGGCTTCACTACTAAAAAAACCCAGCAAAACCCAAGACGCATCCCTTGTTGCCTCAAGAATTGTGCAAGAGTACCGCGGAGCAAGATCCCACAAGGCACCGTTATGTGACAAGTCCTAGTTAAGTAGCAATGTCCTAAGTTAAGCAGCCACAGTAGCATGCTTGTTGTAACTACGAACTTTGTTGCTAGACCCCTAGTAGCAGTGCTAGTAGTTACGAGCCGTTATGGTAACCCATGGTTCTAGTCTTAGTAGTAGCAAAGTCGCACAATAAATCGTCATGACAGTCGCAATGTGTGATGTGACCTTATATCATCTATGAAACTATCTGTGATGTAATATATTGTTGCGCTTGTTTGTTTAATATAATGTTGTGATCTTTTCAATCCTATGCCAAATTTTCCCATTATTACTATCTTTAGTAATCAATGGAAGGAAGATTTCAATAGGATCCGTGAACGCATCAAACTTTCCTCAAGTCACGAGTAATAAGACAAGTTCCCTACAAACTTAGTTCGCCGTGACTAACTTTTCATACGATTCACACCGTAAGTTTGTGTTGTTTCCCAGCACCTGTGTTACTAGGATACCCCAAAAGTCTATCCCTACCCAAAATGCTTGCTTCCCTCTAATCTTTAGTTAAGTAGATCCCTATCGCACCTTTATGCTTTTTCCCTCCCACTCCCTTTCTAGTCCAAATAGATTAGGAACTAACTTGCGTGAACACGACAACAAGGACGGACTCCACGATCAGTAGCCGTTGAACCACACCAAGTTCTCCCCTTACAGGCCACACGCGCCGTCGCCTCGTGTTACGCGGACCGACGACCGCGGCCGTGTAACATTGCCGATGTTATGCTTGTCACCCCAATGCCGAAAGTCTGCGATATCACTGTTATTTTGACCCCAACCACCACGACCAATGAAGCCAATCAAGACAACCTACAACGATTCAAATGGCAACCAATTGCCAAAGAATGCAAGATGAAGCCAAGATCGGTGTTGCAAATGTAAGATGAACGTAAGACTACCACGCTTGAAGACAAGTCATCAAGCCCATAAGAGATATTTTGCCCAAGAGCAAACGGACACCCCGAAAGCATACGAGAGATGCCACCAAGCGGTATACCGACAAAGAGAGAAGGCACACAGTTTCCACTATAGGAATCCACCGGCCAAGATCCACACAGTCCCCATGACCACGATACTATTACAGGGTCAATGGATACAGAGACCCACTCCCCTTCCTTCCACCACCCACCACAACCACTATACCAATCGACCAAGCTTCTCCCAGAAGCCACCACCTTCGACCCACTATAAAAAGAGCACCACCATTGCTCTCACCACCATCCCACTCCAACCATTCCATTGCTAGCCTCCATTTTCCACTCTCTGCCATCACACCCTTGCCATCCACCCACCAAGAATCATTACCAACCACAGCCAGAATGGCCGGCAATTGGGTTAGCAGCCAGTGCATCAACAACACCCCGATTTCCCCAACTTCTCTACCACACCGCACAAAACCTTGGCATCCGTGAACTCCCCCGAGTACGAGGGTAGCGAATACGGCGAGCGCGGCACCCATCGCCGCGGGTCACTTTGTCTACATCGCCAAGAGTCGAGATTACCCCGCCCTCACCGACGACCGGAGTGTGACCACCATCGGTTTTAAAACCCCGACACCTACCAAGCCGTCGCACGCAAGGCACTCCACCGCCTTTGCCAGATCTACAAGGAGCCCATCGCCCGCACCCCCATGAGGCACCTACCACCTGAAGGAAAGAATCACCCCGCCTGGATTGCTCGCCTAGAAGACGTGCGAGGTCCACAAGGCAGCCCCGTCATCACGCACCCGCTATCCTATCTGCTCGCTCTTGATGAGCAATACGACCGCCCGACGCTGCCATAAGAGGCCTGATCCGTCGAGCGAACGAGCCGAGAGCTACGCTCAACGACTCCTCGCGAGCACACCCCACGCCAAGGAGCAAGCGCCCGCGGCATCCCGCCAGAGAGGCTACACTTGCCGAGACTCAAGGCCATCCAAGAGCGACACGTCACGAGAACCGAGGGACACCCACATCGCCCTCAATCAAGACGCAGAAGACACGCCACGCCCCGCCCGAACCTGCAACTATCGAAGAGATGTTCGTCAACCCCTTCACCGAAGAAGAACAGACTCCACTAGGCCGCCATCCCCGGCGAAGACCGACAACCCGGCACCACCCGCCCACTCACCAAGCACCACCAAGAGAAGAAGCCCCCAAATGAGCAGAGCCAGTACTAGACCCGCGAAGGCGAAGCCACCATGACCGATGTCAGAGAACCACCACTCCCAAGGGAGGTGTAACCGTAGAGTAGCATTTCCATTCACTCTACTGTTGTACTCCCCTTGTAGTAATCAAGAACATTGTGCTTAATCCACGATCCGAACGCGAGCATCGACGAAGAAAGATTGACGGGTGTCTAAGTTCAAAATCCACAGAGCAAATGATAAGCTGAAAAATTTTCTAAGTGGGGTAGTACTGTGTGCAAAAGAAGAAAAGAAAATACCAACGGGCGAGAACAAGAAGAAGAACAGAGAAAAATAGAAATGGGCTAAGATGATATAATAAAGAGCAACAGAAAACTCAGGGTTTCCAAATGGAAAGTGGAATCCCGAGATCACGATGACTGTTACTTAGAAGAAACGAGACAGTGAGGTACACCGCAGAAAACCGCGAAGGAACTGGAGGACACTAGAAGACCGGAGACACTAGAGGAATCAGTCCCCTAAGTGGGGTAGCCGCCAGAGAAGGTCTAAAGACTACGAGGACAAGATGCAAGACCAAGAAGATGGGGTAAAAAACACCAGACAGCGAAAGGTATAGCCTCTACAGTATCGTGTTGCCCTAGCAATAGAGTAGCACAATAATGATAGAGACTTGGTAGCGACAGCACTGTAAGCAATGGAAAGTTTTCTCTCTCTCTATCTCTATCCCTTTAGGCCTCAAATTAGGACCTTCACTCTATAGACTAGGAATCTCGGGGGGCGAGATTCATCTAAGTGGGGTAGATTTGTAACACCCGTGTTTTTGCATCATTTTAAAATTTACTAAAAATTTGAACTTTTTCTAATTACAACTAAAACTTGATTTAATTTCCGCTAAACCGAAACCCCTTTTTTCAAAAAACTCTGCATTTCAAAATCCCATCATATAGAAAATTAGGTTTCCTTGTTTGTTGCTTGTCGAGCTTTATGGTGACCGAGGATGCAAGGTAAGATCTAGGTTTTATTTATGGAAGAATAATATCGCATGAGAAGTGATTTACAATTTTCTCGGGAATAAAATACCAAACGAGTGTGTACCAAAAATATATATAAATATTTTTATGAGAACAATAAATAATTATTCTCGACAATAAAAGTCATGGGAATATAAGTGTGCTTGTGAGAATATTTGTAAAATATATGTCACACATGAAATCATAGAATTGAGAAATAAAGTGTGTGCACCTATATATGTAATTATTTATATAAGTACAAATTGATAAATATTTTCATGAATATAAATCATGGAAATATACTTGTACTTATATAAATGTTTATCACATGAATATATATGGATGTCACACATTAAGTAGGGAAAAGAAATAAGAAGGAGAAATGAAGAAAAGGAAGGGAAATAGAAAAGGAGTCACGGGCTCCATTCCTCCCTTCTCTCCTCTCTGGCCCGGCCCAGCCGGCCTCCCTTCCTCCCTTCCCTTCCCCTCTTTCCCCCCCATAGAACGGGCCGCCCAACAACGACGGCCCCAGCTGAAGCGGCGGCGCCGGCCCGGGCCGCCCTCCTCTCTCACGCCGACGGATGGGACCCGCGGTCGTCGTCTTCCTCCATCTTCGCCACGAGAGGCGAGGGCGGCGGCACGCGCCGCCGCGAGCCGCTGCTCCCCGCCCAGACGCCATGGCGCGCCGCGTTGACGAGAGCACGGAGGCGCCACCATCCCGCCGCTGCCCCTACGCGACACGAGCGGCCCCGGCTAGCCCTGGCGCAGCGTCAAACCCCCAGTCGGCAAGCGGACAAGCGGCTGGCGGGATGTGACAAGGCGGCGAGGCGGCCTGGCGGCGGGACACGAGCACCCGCAGCGGCGCCAGCGGCGCCCTGGGCGCATCCTAGACGCCGCGGTGGCGAGTCAAATGACACGATGGCGGCGCGGGCGGACGGCGGCTTCCGCCATGGCGAGCGGCAGCGATCGCGCCGTGGACGGCGCGGCGACGACGACCGACTCAGCTCGAGGCGACCTGGCGGCGTCCCAGCTCGCATGGAGCACCGTCCCGGTCACGCATACGAGGAAGGTTGCGGGAAAAGATCGCCGCCCAGCGGAGAAAATATCTCGAGCCATGGCGCCGCCCGACAGCGCCTATAAATAGACCCCCTCGGCCATCAATCGAGCTCGCCCTCAACTTGCAAGCTCCGCCTAGGGCCAGGAAACGCGGTGCGCGCCCCCGGTCTCCCTCTTCCCTCACTCTTCATCGCCGTGCGCCATTTTTTCCCCAACCCGGCGCCGCCGCGCGCGCTGGGGTTAAGGCGTTCCGGCCCCGAAAGGATCATCTTGAAATTTATCGGTCGGTCAGTAAGTTTCCCCGTGCTCCACTCCTTCGTTTTTCCCTTGGATATTGCCCTCTCGTGTACAGCGAGCGCTGCGAGCATGTGTCGGGGAGCTCCGCCGGTGCCCACCGCAACCATGGCTGAACATCGCCCCATCCACGCCCACCTCGACCCGTCCGGGCGGCGCGAAGTCGGGGGACCCTCCGCGGCCGAGCCCGGGCAAAAGATGGGCCACTCGGCGACTCTCCGGCGAGACGCCGCCGCCTGCGGTATGACGGACGGAAAGCGGCGGCGGCCGTTCGGACAAAAGGCGCCGTCAAAGGATTCCACCAATAGGAAGCCCGCCCGCGACACCGTCTGTTATCCCAACGTCCGCGGCGGGTTAGGGCATCCGTCACCTGCGTGGGCGCCGTGGCAGCCACCGTGGAGTCCACCGACCCACGCGGCACCTATGTGTGTGGACACAGTTCTGTGTACACAAGTGTAAATGCTACGGCTGCCACTGCATAATCGTCATTACAGTTACTATAAGTATGCTTTCCCTTGTCGAGAAAAATTCCAAAAATTTGTAAATTCATTATTTGATTTATATAATTTTATCATGTAATTAGTTCCAATAATATTACATGATAAAATTATATTATAATATTACCCTAATGATTTAATTAGGGATTAATATTATAAAATCCATATCTCATGCATACTAACTCCGTTTAGGTGTGAAACGACTTCCATAATTTATCTAAAATCTAGCTCTATGCATCTAACCCATTGCCACCATAATGTTCTATGTTTGTTTTATGTGTCATAGTTCGAGCTAGGGTTTACCGCCAAATCGCAAGTAGATTCGACGACCCGATTAGGAGCTTCCCGTGCGGGCGAGCTAAGATCGCTCGACGCCAGTGCCGATTCGTGAAGAACATCCTGTGCAAGTCCTTACCCCCTTAATCATGACCTTAATATGATGATATAAAGATGATGATAATAATAAATCGGATTAGTAAATAGTGGTGTGAGCCCGATAACGTAGCTATGGGAGCTAAGCCGGATGACGTAATCATCCACGTTATCTATGCTCATACGTTGTGATCAAGAGAAACCTGAGAATGCCTAATGAACCCTAACCAACAAAAGAGGTGAGTAGTGGTAGTCCGGTAGAGCCTAAATACCACGCGGGGAATCGCCATGAGGGGTTCCCGCGGAGAGATACTCGCCCCCCTAAGGACCGTTCATAGACCTTCTACCTAGTATAATATTACGCACACCACACACGCCGCTTTATGGGGCGGTTTTGATTCACACCCCGCTGGGTTGAGGTATAATTGGGATCCAAGGTGGCCGGAGTAGGCAAACGACCTATTGGGAGCGGATGTGGGGAGAGTGGCCCCATGTCCTGGTTTGGCGTGGATGATGAAAGTGGTCTTCCACGGAAGTGTTTGGGCGCGGTGGCGCAGTGCTAGAGGCACATATTGATGATTTGAGATTGAGAGTGGTGTTGATGGTGATAGGTTGGGTAATTAGGTATTACCTCGTAAAGCCGTGGGTGATTTGGTATCACCATATTGTCTAGGGTGATGCGCCATCTTAGGGTGGCGTGTTGTCCTTCCAACCCCTGAGAAGTCGTGGGTGAAGATTATACCAATATACCTAGGTAGCACCCAAGCGGGTACGGATCTCGTTAGGCCTGTCTAAGCCAAGTCGCGTGGTAAGGGCAAAGTGTCTATCGTGGTGGGGAAAAAGTGTACAACCTCTGCAGAGTTAATTGAATCTATTCGAATAGCCACGCCCTTGGAATGGGCAAGTGCTAGGACGAACATCTATGATTAGATATACATTTTGATGATGACTAACATGTGGTGTCATGACAAATGTGATGACATGAGATAAACCGAACTAGCGAGAGCAGCTTTTAGAGACTCGCTAGGGCCCAAACCCTTAATAATTATAACCCCCGGTTGGGACTTGCCGAGTACGTTTGTACTCACCCCTCTATTTTTACGAGATATCGGCATATCCGGCTGTAAGGTCGCTCTCGAAGTAGGAGACCCACGACGTAGAAGTTCTGCAAGACGTTGCTTAGAGAAAGACGAGAAGTCCGTGAATTCCATCCGCGCTCAAGTTGCCTCGTGGAACATGGAGTTGTGCCCGCACGGTCCTAGCACTCTAGCGTACCCGCCACAGATAAACCATCGCTTCACGCTTGGCTACTCTGATCAATATAATCCGTAGTGGTGTCTTCAACACCGCTGTAAGTACATCTATCCTATGTCAATATATGCTCGAATAGTTCATCTATAACTGATTTCCATTATCGTGACTCGGTAACGTATTGGTAGCGTGATCCCGGGCGCCAATACGCTGATTAAAAGTCCCATTAAAAAGTGGGGCGTGACATATTCCGGGCCCATCCGTAGGGTGGGGGCCATGGGGACATGAGTAGTGTCCTAGTATGCGGACGGGTGTCCTGGATGCCGGTATCCTTCGAATATGAGTGCATGCCACGGTTGAGGGGGTAGGCGGCTTGGTCGTGACAAGCCTTGACCGCCCCTTTGAAATCCCCCACGCTCGTGTGTGTTTGTAGGAGTTCGTGAATGCCTTCCATTAGGGCGGATGCTCCGGGAGGTCTCCCCGTCCATTTCATTCTCAGCTCCGACCTCCCCTCATGCGTGTTGCCCCGACTATCAAGCGGTTCTATGCACAGCCATGACTAGAATCAGATGTATGCTCCACTTAGGTCTTTCTTTTATTCCTTATTTATCTTTATCCTTGAGTTTGGCTTGGAGTGAGTGTGTCAAGTTATCCCTTTACCATTCCTTTTACATCCCTCAAGTATGAGCATTGGTCTATTACATAGTCATGTTATCCTATTCATGTCTCTATTAGATTCTTTTCCACCATGCCTTCCTTTGGGGAAAATATAAATAACGATACCACTGAATACTTCCGGGTGAAATGCTACAATGATAGATCCGTGCGCTTTGCGGATGAATATATTCTTAGGCAAGATCTATCACCGTTGATGTGCCTAGTGTTATCACCGACACGGTGGTTTCACTTAGGAATGTCAACGGCGCATTTCTGCGCCGTTATTAGAGATGGGTTCTAAACCTGTTTCTAGTGATTGCGCTTAGAAAATGCAACAAGCATTTCTCGGCGCCCGTTCTTGCCGGGAAGGCATTGGTTTTTATAAGGCATCTTTTAGAACATGTTCGTCGTGATAATATGCATGTGTAGTGACCTTTGTTCATAATAGGCTTATCTAAAATAAAAAAAAATCTTTTATATATATAAAAAAAACTCTTATAAAAAAAAAAAAAACCTTATAAATAAAAAGCAAGGACTTGTTATCAAGTTAGTATGCACCTTCGGGTATTCTTGTCACTTACCATTTCAGGTGGAGACTAAGAAGAACAAAGGGCACGCCACGCTTGAAAACATGGAGGCTATATCAACAAGAAAAACTTTGATGCTCTTGGCACGAACACACTCAAAAGGAGACCTGATCTTTCACACTTGACTCTTTCACAAAAAGTCCAAGTGTGGAAGGGAAGACGGTGAGAATATCAAGTTCCACGTACAAGGGGATCATAAAAAGAGAAGTGAAAAAAAAAAAAAGTTGAAAAAAAGAGAGAGAAAAAAATATGAAGAAAAAAAGAGAGATGAATAAGAGATTAGCCTTGCCTTGCTATATATAAAAAAAAAGAGAGAAAAAAAAAAGGAGTTGAAAAAAAGAAGATATATATATATAGAAAAAAAAAAAAAAGGTGTTATCGAAAAAAAAAAAAAGAAAAAAATTGTTGCTGAAAAAAAAAATATAAGAGAAGAAAAAAAAAAAATAAGAGGAGAGAGAGGAGCAGGGTTGTCCCTATATGATCAAAATAAACAATGAAGGCACCTCGACTCCACCCAGCTTTTGCTTCCATGTAAGCAAGAAGGGATATTCCTCTCCCAAGGCCTTTGTCACAAGCACCAAGGCCTATGGATTGTGCACGTTCTTCGTGTGTGCCTTAGCCTTGATGCTTACTCGAGTGAGTTTGGTCCGCTCCCCTCTACTTCGTGTGAGGAAGTCATAACCAAACCAAGATCATCATGCCACCAATGCAAAGAACTCAACTCTATCTTCAAGCTGCCGGGTCAAGTACACTCAGTGCGCAAAGGTCCAATAAAAGAAAAAGAAAAAAAAAAAAAGTAAAGAAAAAAAAAGAAGAAGGTAAAGGAAAGGAGGAACATCCTCCTTTACACCTTTGTGACCACTAAGGCCCATGGTCCATATACACTACCTGTGTGTATCACCTAAGCCTTGTGGCCCGCCTGAGATGGATTATCAAGCTACCACCGCGAGAGTTTCAACACCTTGCCTTCATGCGTGGTTGGTACACAAACACTCGTGCACGTAAAGGTAATAATTCACCAATTCTTTTTACTCATACTTATCTCCATATAAAAAAAAATCATGTCTTCTTTGTTTATGAAATATGGTCCGGGTTTGGATGTGTTTACATGGATCCATGTGATACATCCATAGATCTTTTAAATAAGCATGGTGCTTGGGTTAAAATGGTCTTCTTTAATCAAAATTTGACATGGTGTCGATTTTTGACTAATGAACCTAGGGTCTGACATCATAAACAAGAGAATTATTCTTTGATGGAGATAAAACAAGGCTAAACTTATATTGCATCTTTATCTTAGCCTTGTTTGAGTATGAAAAGTTTGGTGAAACTTTTATATGTTCTCCCTTGATAATAAAATCCTAAAATAAAAGTCTTTGAAAAAAAAAAGTCGCTCTTTTTTGCTCCTTCCCCGCATATGTTTCAAAATTTGGTAATCGCAGAGGATGATAAGTCCACTCACCTAATCTACCATATACTAACCATGCAGAAAAGACCAAAAAGCACGGGGGTACAACCCCGATCCGATGAGCATTAAGCTAGCTTGGGGGAGGACCCTACCAAGGTAATGAGAAACCTACACTCTCATCCTCCGGCCCATTACCTTCCAAAAAAAAAAAAAAAAAAAAGTTTTTATAAAAAAATATTTTACTATCAAAATAAACAAAAAAAATATTTACTACACAAAAATCTAAAAGTAAATATTTTCAAAAAAAAAAAAAAAATGGGGTATATTTCAAAAAGAAAAAAAATGGGGTATATTTCAAAAAGAAAAAAAAAAAAAAATCGGTATATTTAAAAAATATATGTTTTATAAAATATTTTATTATCAAAATTAACAAAAAAAAAATTATTATATAAAATATATATATATAAAATCTTTATAAGTAAAATAAATTCTTCTATGAAAAAAAAAACTAAGAAAAAAAAATATATATTTTTTTTCAATAAAACATATTTTCTGAATAATTTTTTTTTAGTAAAAAAAAAAAGAGATTTAATCTTTTGTTCACCTTTCAAAGTCTTCATCTTCATTGGATGAATCTTATTGCTCTTTCATGCTTCCTCTTTCTATATTGGCACGTTTAAGTTTGGAAGTTTTTTGTCATACTAGTTGATCATACTTCCATAGGCGTTTTGAATTAAGCATGGTGCTTAGGTCAAAAAGTCTACCTTAATCGATTAAAACATGGAGTCGAAGTCCGATTATTGAACTAGAGTCGCTAGTGTAGATTTTGGTCAAATCTATGGACTAAGCCCTGCAGAATTTATCAAACATCATGAGGGTAAGTCCAAGAGATGACAATGGAGATCGAGAAGTTGTTTGGTGAACCAAAAAAAAAATAATGATAATGATAAAATAAAAAAAATAAAAAACCTTTGAAACCCCAAGAATGGTTGTCCCGCTCTTCCAAGACCATCACAAGACAAGCTTGGGGGGAGTCTCCTGGCACGCTCAAAAGACGATGCTAATCAAAGATCTATTCATAGCGTTCACAAGCTAGCAACATTCATAAACCGAAGGTAAGTCAAAAGCTAGCTTGGGGGAGGACTCCCACAAAGGTAACTCGTATCTCACATTCCATTTAGTTATTTTCTTATCTTATATGAATGATGAGGTATGAGAATAAGAAAAAAAAAGAGGGGAAGAAGAAAGAGAGAGAGGGGATATTCCGCTCTATATATATGTGTTGTAGAAATGTTTAGTTCTACCCCTGTTGAAATGATGAATAGTTGCTCGCCTCTTATGTTTCACTTTTGTGCCTAGTTTATAATTCAAATTTCTCTAAAGTTTGGGTTTAGTGGCTAAGTCTAAAAACTCATCCCGAAAAAAAAAAAAAACCCTGATTCATGTGGGTTTAAGTGAGGCTCTATCTAGTCTAAGTTGTTGCTAAGTATGATATGGTACAAATGGATTTGCTATGATTTCGTCCAAAAAGAGAAACTTGACATCCGAGAATCTAATTTAAAAGAAAAGAGAAATGATATGGGCTATGCTAAAAAAAAAAAAAAAAGAGAAAAAGGAAAAAAAAAAATATGAAAAATGGACATGTGTCCAAGGGCGAGTAGAGCCCACATCTCCAAAACAAAAAAAAAAGAAAGAGAGGAAATAAAAGACAAAAGTCTAGGGCGAAGCGAGCCCACCTCTCCAAAAATATATATATATATATATATAGCAATAAAGCCCATACTTTCTCGAAAAAACTAAAATAGAACTTAAATAAATGAATCCCGGATGAGAAAGTTGATCAAAAGGATGAATAAAAAGTATTTCTGTTATAACCGTTCTATCGGGCAACCGCCCAAGACTTTGAGAAAAGCTAAAAAGCCCCCATCTACGATGAAAGGTAATAAAGTGTGAGAAAAAAAGATGTGCCATTTTATTCAAACTCTAGTAGAAAATCTTATTATAACCCCGCACTTGTGAAACATAATCGCATAGTAGCAACTCCCCGATCAACAACCAAGTACTTACCTTTTGCTCGAGGACGGCGCAAGAAAGGGTAAGTTTGGGGGAGTTTGTTGACGGTCACCAACGACATATTTTTAACGTCAACATTCTACCAATAAGGGGGTGAAACTATACCTTACTACACACATATACATTTATTATTGACATATTTCCACTTGTAGTGTCCAAATTATTATTGTGCAGATTTATATAAGAAACAAGTGGAAAATACACCAAAAGGCGCCCCCACAAGCGCATTCTGCGGAGAACACCAAGCCCAAGGGAGAAATGGACCAAACACGCGAGAATCGGGCCGAGCAAACATCGCCACACAACTTTTCAAGCCCAAACACGCCCGACCTGCCAAGGCCCGCCCGAACCGAGCCTATATAGGTGCGCTGCGCGCACCACTGTGCGCCGCACCCATCCCGGGCGGTTCGGGCCCGTGTTTAGCGAGGCGGTTTGTTACCTTCCAAAAACCGGCGTTGCCGACGTTGGTTGGTCGGTTTAGCAAACTAGGAAGGTATTCTCGGGTCGGTTTTGGCTCCTTCCATATGGGGAGGACATTTTCCAATGAGCCCCCTCTCCTCTACCTATAAAGGAGGCCATCTCCCACCATTGTGACACACACCTCACAAGAAAGCTACTCTCTCCTCTCCACTTCTTCTTCTTCCTCCTCCTAGTAGGATTAGTAGTTTAGGATGTGGAGCTAGGCAAAAAACTACCAAGGATTCCGGGAATAAATCTTTCTATGGTATTCTTCCAAAGCCTTGCTCTTATCTTATCTTGGTTGTGCATTAGGATTAGAGTCTTCATGTTATTTCTATACCTCGTGATTTATCCTATGATCTAACATGTTGTTCTTGACATAATCATGACACATGAACTAGTCTATAGTTTCTATGTTGTGATATCGTCATACGAAACTTTATGCTTAAACCGTTCATGCAATATAATTGGGTAGTGTCGGGATTGTCTTTGAATGGCGGTTCGTTGTGTCCTTCGGGGCTTGCTCGTGTCCTATTCCGTCCATCCGTAGGGTGGGGGCCATGGGGACATGAGTAGTGTCCTAGTATGCGGGCGTGGTGTCCGGATGCCGTATCCTTCGAATATGAGTGCATGCCACGGTTGAGGGGGTAGGCGGCTTGGTCGTGACAAGCCTTGACCGCCCCTTGAAATCCCCCCACGTTAATTGTGTCTTTGTAGGAGTTTCGTAAATGCCTTCCATTAGGGCGGATGCTCCTCGGGGTCTCCCCTGTCCATTTCATTCTCAGCTCCGACCTCCTGCTCATGCGTGTTGCCCGACTATCAACGGTTCTATGCGCGACCATGACTAGAATCAGATGCTCCACTTAGGTCTTTCTTTATTCCTTATTTATCTTTATCCTTGAGTTTGGCTTGAGTGAGTGTGTCAAGTTATCCCTTTACCGTTCCTTTACATCCCTGTTATGAGCATTGGTCCATTACATAGTCATGTTATCCTATTCATGTCTCTATTAGATCCTTTTCCACCATGCCTTCCTTTGGGAAAATATAAATAACGATACCCCGAATACTTCCTGTGAAATGCTACAATGATAGATCCGTGCGTTTGCGGATGAATATCTTCTTAGGCAAGATCTATCACCGTTGATGTGCCTAGTGTTATCACCGACACGGTGGTTTCACTTAGGAATGTCAACGGCGCGCATTTCTGGCGCCGTTATTAGAGATGGGTTCTAAACCCGTTTCTAGTGATTGCGCTTAAGAAATGCAACAACCGTGCTAAGTACTTGAGCCCACGTAATCTGTTTTGAACGCACAATGTTAAACGGGGGAAGGAAATTTATCTTTTAGGGGTTTATTTCCCAACCCGGATATCAAACCAAAATCTAGTGCGGGACTCATCCTTAATGTTGAATCGTCAAAGTCCAAAAAGCAATCTTTCACATTCATTAATCCTTTCCAAAAATGAGAGTCTGTTGGTTTTTTAACACAACTTCCAATTGCCTTATTTTTAACATACTTATTTCTTATCAACTCTTGCCACATACCATCTTCATTTAATAATTTATACAGCCACTTACTTAAAAGACATTTGTTACGGATATCCGGATTTTGGATTCCTAGACCCCCTTGGTCTTTTGGTTGGCATAGAACATCCCATCTTGTCAATCTATATTTTTTGGGTTGATCATTTTTGCCGGTAAAAACGGGATCTAAAACAATCTATTTTTCAAGCACACCACATGGTAGCTCAAAAAGGACATCATAAACATCGATAAACTCGAAAAGCACCGAGTTTATTAAGACCAACCTGCCTCCCTACCGACAAGAGTTTTCCTTTCCAACCACTTAATTTTTTTCTATTCGTCTTCGATTATCTTCCGGTCTTTATTATTTAATTTTCATACGTTCATGGGGAGTCCTAGATATCGGAACGGAAATGACCCAATAACACATCCAAACAGTTGCGAATAAAATTCTTCTGTTCTTTTTTGCTTTTCCAAAATAGAAAAGCTCACTCTTATGAAAGTTTATCTTCGGACCGGATAGTTGTTCAAAAGTGGTTAATAGCAATTTCATATTAACAGCCTTTTCAACATCATGGCTCATAATGATTATAGTCTCATCCGCATACTGCAGAATGGAGAGACCATCTTGAATAAGATGTGGGATTATTCCTTCCACCTGATTTGCTTGTTTAGCTCTAGCAATGAGTATAGCCAACATATCGACAACTATATTAAATAGTATAGGCGACATAGGGTCCCCTTGTCTTAAGCCTTTTTTTAGTTTGGAAATAGGAACCTAATTGATCATTCACTTTTAGATTTACATTTCCTCCTTCGATGAAAGCTTCTCACCCATTGACACCATTTATCCAGAAAAACCTTTCATTCTTAACGTTTGTTGTAAAAAGTCCAATTGACTTTATCATAAGCTTTCTCGAAGTCTATCTTAAAAATAATTCCATCTTTCTTTTTTTGAGTGGAGTTCATGTATCGTTTCATGGAGAATTACTGCACCTTCCATAATATTTCTCCCTGGTAGAAATGCTGTTTGAGTAGGACTAATTATCTTCTGTGCAATGGTGGACAATCTATTGGTTGCGACTTTAGTAAAGATTTTGAAGGATACATTCATGAATGGATAGGTGCAGTATTGCTGGATCATCTTCGCATCTTTCTTTTTTGGTAGCAAAATTATATTCCCAAAAATTTAGCCGGTTCGGTGGTAAATTCCCCTCATAAAAATCTGTAAAAGAGCCATCGGATCATCTTTCAAAGAAATGCCAAAAGACCTGATAAAACTCAGGAGGAAAACCATCCGGTCCTCGGTGCCTTATTATGCTCCATCTAAAAAATCGCAGCCCTTATTTCCTCATATGAGAAAGGTTCCGTTAACACTCATTTTCTAGTGGGGACACCTTTGGGATATTATCGGTTCTTGTCTCATCCAAATTAAATTGGGAGACATCCGAAGGTCCAAACAGAGTTTTATAATAATTGGTGATATGCTCTTTTTAACGAAGCTTCACGAGAAAATTATATTTTTTACCATCCTCCAATTGAAAAATACGAGTTTTTACGGTGCCTACCATTAGCAAGCGGATGATAGTATTTTGTATTCGAGTCTCCTTCTAAAAGGTGTTTGACTTTTGCTCTTTGGTACCACTTTAATTCTTCCTCCCTTAATAGATCAACAAGTCTAGTACTAAGCACATGTTTTAGGTCCAATTCGACTTGATCTAGGATTAGATTTTTAGCTTTTTTATCTAGCTCGTCTAATTTATTTAACGGGGGCTGTTTTCTCTTTCTTATGCGCACCACTTACATTTTTTGCCCAGCCACGAAGGTCTTGACGCAGACCTTCTAATCTTAGCTTGCCATCTTTCAATAGGCGAGCGGATACTAGAGTGTTACGCCACACATCACTCACCATTTCATAAAATCCGTCTCTCAACCATACCAGGTTCAAATTTAAACCGAGGTTGGTAAGTTGAAGATGGATTATTTGTAGAAAAAAAAGTAATGGTGTGTGGGTCGATATTTTTCTCGCTCAAAGCATGTACGATTGTGGTAGCGGAAATTTGTTTTCAAAGTCCGTGCAATTAAGAACCCCTGTCTAACTTTTCAAACGTTTGATTACGTAAATTATTAGCCCACGTGAATTTTCTTCCTGTCATCTCTATCTTCTCTCTTAAATTCAAAGAGTCTATAACAACATTAAACAGGAAAGGCCACTTATCATTATAATAATTATTTTTTTCTCTCCCTAGTTTAAGTAAGATATTAAAGTCACCACCTATAACAATAGGTAAGGTTTCTTTGGAACAAACACGGACCATCTCGGACAAGAAATTAGCTTTATGTTCTACCTCTTTGGGCCATACACCGCCACAAGGTTAAATTTAGAGTCATCTTCCTTGTACTGAAGTTTGAATTTAATATAAACATCTCCTTCATCTATCTCTCCTATATCAAAAGTTACTAAATTGACGCCTAGTAACATACCACGGATCTACCACGTGGAGCCATACGATTGCCCGTAAAAATCTCTGCTGCCGCACGATATTATTCTTAGTGGTATGTGGAAAATCAGCTCTACCGGTTTTCGATAAGGCAATGAAATCTAGACTCTTTTCTTTTGTTAATTCGGACAAAAATCTGTACTTCTCACGGTCCCGCGAACCCGTTACAATTCCAAAAATTCCTTTCATTTAAACCCCATTTTTGTTGAATTTTAGCAGCCCTTTTTTTCTTTTTTACTACTTTTAGATTTTTGCTCTATTGCTAGATAGGACAGGGGTTTGTAGACACTTAGCATCACAAGCCCCATCACCCACCCTTCTACCACCTCCGAGCAAATTAAATTTAAAGTCTCTAAATCTATCTTTGCCTTCATCGAGCCAACCTGTTGAAACATCATGAACTACCCCGCATTTAATTCATTCATATTAAACCTTCTCTCATTTAACCGCTGGCATTCTACATTTCTTAACAGTTCAAGCGACTTGTAAATTTGACATGAGTCATCCCCTAACAAAATACCTAAAGCATTTGTGGATTTAAATAAACAAGAATCATCACGAAATGCAAAGGTACTAGGTCGTGAACGATTACCTTTAGAAGAGGTGAATTCGGTGTTCTCGGCGTGCCTTCAAAGATGGCCGCCTTTTCTATTGAGTCTTGGTCCAAGTTGGAAGCATTCCTCTTGCTTGATCGACCAGGTGACACCGTCCCCACCAATTTGACTTTTCATCTTATCGATATTTCCGGTCATTTAAAGGCTTCAAGACCTTTGCATTCCACTGTCCGGCCTTCTCAGAAGTCATCAATACAACCGGTCTATTCTTACTGCTCACCCCTATTTTTGCTGGTGTCACTGCTAGCTGTGCTGCTAGTTGCTTCTTTCCTTTATCAGTTCCTTCATCTGATTTTTTACCATCAATCTCCATAGGCTTCTCCTCACCTATGTTCTCCTTTGGTTCCTCATTGGGGTCAGCCTCATTTTTGGCCTCCCCCTCATTAGGGTCCTCATCCTCCATGGTAGAGTCCAAATCGAGTAATTCAGGCTCACCATCAGGCATATTCTGTTCGACCCCAAATTGCAGCTGGTAAACATCATCCCCTATAACCACTTCCACATAAACAGGGATCAGGCTGGGATCTATCACCGCTACGTACCTTCAGTCTAGCTCTTCCATATTTCTTTAGAAAGTTCATGTCTACAGTTTTAGGGACACCTAGGATAGAAGAAATCGCCCAAATAATGGGAAATTCTTTATGTTCCTTTGGTAGTCCTGTGAACTGAACCCAAACTTTATCTATCTCATATTTATGCACATCATCTTCAATGAATTTCTCAAACTTAATCTTTCCCTGTACCAGTTTAGTATCCATGGCACCCCAATTTACCACAGCCTCAAGCCAATCTGAAGAAGGAAAGTTAGTGGTGAAGGTATCTTTTCCCCTCACCTCCACTTCCCATTTGAAAGTGACAGGTAGTAGTTTGTCCAGTTCCACTGCCATAGACTCGACAGTAAAAGAACCTTCCAACACACGTACCATCGCAAACTTCTCCTGTACCTTTACTTTGGAGTGCTCAATAGGAATATAATAAAAGCCAAGACCTTCCACAGCATATCCAAATGGTAAAGCGAGAGATATTTGTTTTCTTCCCAAAAGGGCACACCTTTTCCACATGATCACCACAGCAAAAATCACAACATATAATAGCAGTGCATTCACTTGTGGTATGACCTTTTTTGTGGCATCGAAAACAAAAGGGTTTACCCTTACTTTTCTTAACACCTTTAGATGACTCTGGAATATCAATATTCACGGTATTATTTTTACGGTTTTGGTGGAACATTAGTCACTTGGTACCTCATTTGTGGTCATGTGTGATGTTTTGACCACTTTGCCGGCCGTCGCATGTTTCCTTCCGTTGTCACTTGGTGCTGCGTCGATGGCTCCAAACCCTCTTTGCTGGCTGTCCTTGCGTCGCCTGCGCCCCGGCCGCCCCGGCCCCCCGGCTTTGCTGCCACCGCCGTCGCGTCGGCCGGTGCATCTGCACCACCGGCGGCGCTGCGCCCGTGGTCGCCGATTGGGCCACCATTTAACGCATCGCCCGGTGTAGCTTGCCCGGCGCTTGTGGCGGCACCCGGCTTAATGGCTGCGCCACTGCATGTACCTGTTCGCGCCACTCCACCGATTCGTCCACCAGGGACCAGGAACTGAGGCCCCAGCTGATGACCACCTTGCTGGAAGGAGGCCGCCTCTGGGTTGGCGTAGTTTCCCGCCGGATTGGCCTGATCGGGGCCGGCGGGATGATCGGCGCGGCTGGTTACGGTGAAACCTATTACCGCCATATCCATCACCCCGACCCGTCCGCCGCCATATCCACCGTAGTACCCTACGACCTCCCCCGATGTAGCCACGGTAGTAATTGTTGTAGCCTCGCGCCTCCATTTCCGCCATATCCGCGACCTCCTCCATATCGCGACCCGCGCCAGCGGCATGTACCCACGCCGCGTCCACGATGGCCAGGATCAAATCCCTGATGAAAACCGGGATTGAACCCAGCGCCTCCTCTTCCTCCACCTTGGTCACCGAATCACCCACCCATACCTCCAAAGACCACCTGCGCGCCATAGGCCTCCCTTCCCGAACGATCTCAGGTAAGAACGCCGGGGCGGTGTAGTCCTCGTTGGCGGCTGTGTCGGTGATTGCATAGGTCGTCTAGGGTAACTCTTAGTTCCCGTCTTGGCGGAATAGCGGCGAGAGTCCCTTTGTGGGCCTAAAAATGACCCGCCCGATTCCGAACCTTGCTAGGCGTGGTCAATTTGCTTTGGCCCCGATCCATCCGACCTTGCTAACGATTGGCACACGCGACCAATTCGGTCGTAGGTACCTCACGCGTGGCGTGTGGTGGAAAATCGGGATCAACACCTTCCAATTTTGAATTTTCAAAAAAATTCGAACACAACTTTGATCCCGAGATCTTAGGTCCGAGCTCGTTTTTTCGCCGCGCTGCCAATCACCGATGTCGGCGATCTCATCGTCGCTATCCTCCAACCTCGTTGGAAACCCCTTTGGATGGACGCCGCTACAACACAATCACCATAAGTTCTCCGGGGGAGAGACACGATGCGGAGGCGGCGGCCCATGCCAAGGATTTCCGGCGTTCGATTTTTTGCATTCAACTTTCTATCAACCATTGTTTCCACAATCTCTTTTGATAATCTTACCCCTTCGTGAGTTGAGATCGGTACCTTGTAGTGCCTTTTCCGCCTTGTGGAGTTGATCAAAAGAGAAACCGGCTGTCTTCGCATCATTGATGAACTCCGGCGTCGAAATGTCCTCGTCCTTTGTCTTGGATGAATCATCTCCGGTTGTGCCCGAATTTGGAACAATTCCGTTATCGACACACGCCGGGCGTGGATTGGCTGCGGTCTTTGGCAAGCCTACGCCACGCAGTTCCACCTTCCTCGCCGGTTGCCATCCTTCCTTGCATCGCCAGCACCTCCCGCTCCTCATCCTTGACTCCGTCCTCAACAGGGACCGCCACGGGAGCGAAGGCCGAACCGTTAAAGGAGGTGAGGCGTCCGCCCCCGCCCAATCGCCGCCCGGTGCCGAGATGTGCGGGTGGAGCCGGCGAGTAAAACACCGGAGGCCGATCCAATCGTCACCCACCGGACCGGGATCCGCGGGGCCGAATCGGCCTCGATCGGTGGGGAGGCGGCAAACGGGATGGTCGCCAGGAGCGGTCGGCGGATTCCTCCCAATTGCGCCCTCGCCCTCACTCTCGGCCTTGATCGGTGGGGTGGTCGCCGGAGGCGGGAAGGATCGGCGCTGCCGAGTCGCCCTCGTCCCTCACTCTCGGTCATCCGTTAGGGGCTTCACGGGGTCACCCCCTCTCTCGAATAATTAGTTTTTCGCAACCGGGGACCGTTATGCTCACCCACCCACCCGACCCGCCCCTCCTCTTGGCCGACGGCGCCGCCGCGTTTCCCCCCCCACCGATCTCCCATCCAAGTACATCCCGCCCAAGCCAAGCACGGATCCGGTGCTCCCAAGACATCGATCTACCTTCCCATGGTGGTTTGCATCGTTGTCGGGCCGGCAGGCCCGATCTGTGGAGGCGAGGGCGCCGAGCCGCGGGAGAGGGCGGGGCAAGACCGGGCGCTGTAGCGGCTGGAGGTGAGCAAGCGGGCGGCGGCCTCCGGTCTTGCGCGGCTGTTGTGAAGCGCGCGACTGGGCGAGATCGGCCCGGCGGGCGTCCGCCGTGGCGCCATCGCCGAAGAACCTACCCCGCCGGCCGCTGCCGCTCGGGGCCACGGCGGGCCACCTACATGACGGTCAACGCACGAGGGTAGGCTCTCCCCTACAGCCCGCCCTTCTTCCCCACTCGCAGGGGAGGTCCAAGGTGCAACGATGGGAAGGCGGGTACCTCACGGACTACTCAGAGTAGGGCGACGGCGAGCCGGTCCCCCTATCGCCCGGCCGGGCACCCGCTGGGCCTACAGGCGCGCTACCTCGGTGCCGTGGGACGTGCCATTGCGCCGGATCGTGGGTACCGCGGGAGCTGATGCAACGGATGGCCGCCAAAACTGAGATTCGAGGTGCGGTGCCTCGCCCCCATGCGCCTGCGTCGCCGGCGACAAACCCCGATGCAAGAGCGACGACGGGGCGCTCACGGCGGCGGTACCCGGCGGCGGCATTGCGACCAACGCGTGTCCCCTCGTGCATCACGCCCATGCATGAGGGCGGGGCGAGGGCCCCCCCAATGCCGACCACGGCCACACGTCGCCCGGCGTGCGGTTCGGATCCCAGCCCCGCCCGGGGTCGGGCCCACAACGGCGGCGTCTGCGGCACAAGCTTCACGGGGTCGCGGGCCGGTGCATCGTTGCTCTCGGCCCTTGTGACTGCGAGGGCCCTGTGTTCAGCCCGGCTTAGGGCCCGGGAACAACGCGTCGACACCAACGGTTTCGGAACCGTCGTCGGTCGTCGTCGCCGCCAACGGCCAAGAGCAAAACCTGCGCCCGTCGCCCGGTCCCCGAGATGGTGGGTTCTTGTTTCAACCGCCTCGACGCGGCCACGTCGCGCTTCGGTGTCGCTCGTCCACGATGCTTTTACGTTGCCAAGAGACCGGTCACAAAGGCGAAAGGAGTGCAAAGCGTGGCCGTCCGCCACCGCGTACTCATACCGCCCCTCTGGAGAGATGCGTCCGTGAGTGGTAGTGGCGTCATGGGCCGCCCGCGATGAAGCCGATCTTGCGGCGGTTCCTCCACCTGGGGTGGCGTCTGACCGTCCCAAGGCTGGGGCCGCCGTCGATCGACAAGGGTTGGGCACTCCTACCTCGGACCGGACCTTTCAAAAAACGACCCCCTCCGTGTTGTTTTTAATTGGTGAGATTTATGTGCAGATTGAGCTGTGGCTGGTCCTGTTGGCGGGGTGGCTTTGGGCTGCGTCCAGACTTGCGTCGCAGAGTCGGCCGTGATGGTCTTCGCGGCAGCTTTGCTGGAGGCGAGGGCTGCGTCCCATCCGGACCCACACTTCGGCGAGGTCTTGGATGTCCGGGAGATGGCCATGACTCGACCAACGCCCACGGTCGAAGTTGCTTGGTGTCGACAATGTGACCAGCGTGGAGGTCCGTTTGCGCGCCAGTGGGACGCCCGATGCGCCGCCACTAATGGGCGAGCTCGCCCTTGTGGATGCGGCAGGCACTAGAGGTGGATGGTGTGGATCCTCTGTGGATCTCTCACAAGTTGTCACCGCCGTCGCGGCGGACACCTCGCCGCCGCCTTGCTCGGGGATCGGTGGCCGTTCTTTTTTCGAGCAAGGGTCGCTTGCGGGTGGATACCGCGGCCGCGCAGTGCCTCGCACGTCCGTCGACAACTTCATAGCTGCGTTCAAGAAGCCAATTGAGCCGCCGATCCTATCCACGCCGCTGCCGAGGAAGACGCGTCCCACGCAGGATGCTTACCGGTGATGACCTCACCCCAGCGCGGGCGGCCGGCGGCGAAGAGTGCACCGCAGGGAGGCAAAGCCCGAGGCCCAAGCGAGGAAGGTGCTGATGAAGAAGCTCGGTTTTTCAGATCGAGACTGAGCACCCTGATGAGGCCTCTTTTCGACGAATTCCAAGCAGCCTTCACGGGCCCGTTGGTGGACGAGTCCAAGAAGGCGATGCAGGTATACTTTAGTGGGAAGTGGTGGCCCTCCGAGCTTGGGGGACGGTACCTGAGTGGGCGAGTTTTACGTCGCTAATTGTTTTAGCCATGTAATCGTTAATTTAGATCCGGTAGTTAGGGCTTTTATTTTTGGCCAAGCCTTGATGACTTCTGGTCATTAAGGTTTGGTCCTTGTATTTGGTTCACTTCCTCTTAATGAAACACGGGTGAATGGCCCGATCGAGAAAAAAAAATTTCTCAACCGAAACTACTTCGAAACTCATTTTTTTCTCTGTGTCCAGAGTCCAGTTCTTCGGTTTGTGTGGTCTTCCGTTGATAAGAAGGAGAGCAAAACGCCACAACCACATAACGAGGGTAAGATCTTTCCAGGAACGGGAGAGAAGCTATGACAATCGATGTCAACAAGTGGAGACTAGAACACGGCATCGTGTAGAAATGGGAATTGGGAAGAGGCAATTGTTACGGTACTCCCAAATCACTGTGAGCCGTTCATTGATTTTGATCGGATGGTTGTGATCACCTGTTACTTCGCAGGAAAAAAACATTGCTTGCCAGGCCAAACATCCATTCAGTATAAAGATGAGTGGGTTATTATTGGCTTATGCAACGTACGCACTGCTAGTGCTTAGCAATCTCCTTATTAGTCCTTCTCTGCACATCGCCAGCTGAAGGAACCATTCCAATACTCCTGGACCTGGTTTGTTTCAGATTTCAGGCTTTGCTGTGAGCTTGATCGATTCCCACTCTCAGGTACTTGATTTCCATTACAGTGTTCGTCAAATTTCATATTTACCATGTTTTGTATTTTTCCATCAATTACTGGTGTTTTTCATTTTTTTTAATAAAAGAATGCCATCTATGGTAGTGTCGCTATAGCTTCATAGCTGCTGAATAAAGAGTTGAAATCTATATTTAAGCATGTTATATTAAACTTCAACTAGTAAGGTGGGACTAAAGTTCCACAACTTCCATCCTATGAACACATGAATGGGCCTTTTGAGATTTATTCAAAATAATTAAAAAAATTCAATTGGGCCAACCCAATATACCAACAATTAGTTCATTTGTTATGCTAACAATTTAGTGTTTTGACCTTAATTAAAACTAAAAATTTTGCAGTGACAAGGGTCCATGGACGGTGGAGTGAATACCACTTACCACTTTAATGAAGCATCAAAATATGCTAAACAGTTGACTTGCGATGACGATTCGTGGTCCACCTCAATGCAAGGGATCATATGGCGGGTGAATGCGCTGCTGCTCATTAGCGCCATTCTGGCAGGAGTCATAGTCGGGATAGGTGCCTATGGCCAGCGCTACCGCCACCATCCCTTTACCCGTTTCATCTTCTTCGGCGGCGCCACCACTTTGTTTTTACCTATCATTTCCTCTATCGTTTCCAGTAGTGCCGGACTAAACAACCTCATTGGCCATGACAAAGACCACAATGCTTCCATGTGGTTCGTAAGTTGCCATCCAAATCAGCACTCCGTCATGGTCACAATTTGGGCATTGCTTGTTCTGATCATCATGATCAATACTAGCATAGTGCGAGCCGTTGATGATCGAGAAGGTCAAAACAAATGTCCTCCTCTCGAATTGCTTCCTCAGGGGGTCTGGATCCTTTACCTTGGCATCAGCTACGTCATCAAATACTTCACAAAGCCAACACGATCTGTTGTCCATGAAGTCATACCTTTTGTCTTCATTTCTGCCAAAATACTGGTTCAATGTTACGCATTTCAAGAGGCTCGGAAGTCCTTTGCACTCGGGCGGAATCCTCGCCTTGTTTTTCAGTACATGCAACAGCTATCACACAATAAACAGAATCAACATAACGAACCAACGGTAGGTGAGGATGCACCTCCCCCGCTATTGATTATGGGAGAAGAGAGAGGACATATGGAGAAGCATCCTCATGGGTATGTGTTCAAGGATGAACCAGGGAACATGTTGCACCAAAAAATTGGCTTGGTGACTATTGACAGAGTTTGGCGTTTGGATAGCATGCATATGGTTTCAACACCTCAAAGACTTAATGACTTATGCTTGTCTTTTGCATTGTTCAAGGTGCTGCGTTGTCGATTTGCAAGGTTTGAGCTCCGTGATATTGGCTCTAATAAGGATACGCTCAAGTTTGTCTGGAGCTTTATGTTGAAGGATGGCATGTTTGACACGGCATTTCGCGTGATTGCAGATGAGATTTCTTTTGTTTATGATTACTATTATTCATCCCTCCCAATCTTTTTTTCAAGGTGTTGGCTTTCCATCGTGGACATATTTATCTCACTCTTGAGCATAGGCTACTGCATCTTGCTTGCAATGTGGATCCGACCCCAACACTTAACTAAGGGAACTAATTATCAGTTTTGGTGTGAGGTGTATTGTGTTTCAAACCATAAGCTATACAAGAAGAAGCCGAAAACACTTTATGGAAGCTTATATTTCGATTTGGTGCCAATGTTTTTGCTTATTTTGTTACTCATGATAGTTGAGATGAGGAACATCCTTTCCTACGCCTGCTCCAACTGGACCAAAGTAGTCCTCATTTGCCGTCTCCTAAGCAGTGCCTCTCTGCAGGGTTCTCTTTGCATGCAGAAATGGTTTGCCCGTTTGTTGCGATGTAGATGCAACTTGATGAAGCACTGGGATGAAAAAATAGGTCAATGCTCATTACTTGATCTTCGCCCAAGAACAACACTGCTTGTATGTCTCAGGCGGCTCCTCCATCTGCCAGATCAGAAGATGAAGGTTAAGGTACGATCAGCTGTGAAGGCTTCTATAATTGTTGCACTAAAAAGCAGTACAAATGGACAACTGAGCAATGGAAAAGAATCTCTCCGGTGTTGGAGTGAAGTTGGTGAAACTTTCCTATGGGCCTGCAACAGCAATAGTGCATCCAATGTTATACTTACATGGCACATCGCCACAAGCATCCTTGAGGTGAGGAACCAGCAGCAAAGTTCACTTATTTCAGACCATAAGATTGTTGCCACACATATATCACAGTACTGTGCATACCTTGTGACACGGTACCCTGAGTTGCTCCCTGACGATGTTGCATGGAGCAAGAGCCTGTATAAGGCTACCAAGAAGGATGTAGATCATGCCCTTACTAAGCCAGCTGCAGCCGGGTCATCATCGATAGTGGAGTATGAGTATCACCAGCTGGTCGAAGTCTTGAGTTCCAACTCAAATCATGAAGTGGTCCAGAACGGCGTGAAGCTTGCACAGCAGCTGGTGGACACAACCCGTGATGAGCAGACGACATGGGAGTTGCTGGCCACCTTTTGGTCAGAGATGATCTTGTACGTCGCTCCGTCAGACAATCTGAAAGGCCACTTGGAGGCCATAGCTCGCGGTGGCGAGCTGATAACGCTCCTCTGGGCTTTGCTCAACCATGCCGGGATAGTCAGCAGGCCCACCGATGCCACAAGCTCTGGTACTGATGATGACAGGCCTAGTGACTTCACCAGCTGCCCTGCTACTACTGATGATGTTGTTTAACAGTCATTAGTCCTGTATACTTCTGGGTTCATCCTCTCTTGATGTATAGTGCCCCTTGTTTGGTGTGTATTTTGTGTGTATCTCATCGTTCCTCTACGTGGAATGGAGTCCATTTGCATCCGCTACAGTGTTCTTGACAACCTTACTGTGGCTGTATCTTGGTAATCTGAATGTTAGTTCTTTCTAGTCGATCTAGTTACACTTTCTGTAATATAGAAAGCTAGGAAGGTTGCTTGTAATTTGTAAATTGCCATTTGTAGATTATTGAACGCGTTATCAGGGAGGGTTTGAATAGGAGGCCGATAAAAAATTCTCTGCTGAGAACAACTTAATCTGTATCCTAATTTCGACCAATACATGTAATCGTCAAGATCACACGAGCCAAATTGTATGATATTATGAGCCTCGGAAATAATTACGACTTTCTCAAAACACCGCGGAAGCAAGAATCTGTCAGCAACTGAGAGCAAAATATATAGTGTATACTTTATGAAGCAAAGAGTAAATTATAATATTTGAACAAATGGCTACTGTATCAAAACAAATGGCTGCACGCGCGCACTAGTACTGATGATGTTGTTTAACAGACATCGTGCCAGCAGTCCTGTATGCTTCTCGGTTCATCCTCTCTTGATGTATTGTGTCCCTTGTTTAGTTTCTTTTTAGTGTGTAATTTCATATATCGTTCCAATATATGAAATGGAGTCCATTTAATTTGCAAGAGCAACGCTGTTCTTGGCAACTTTATTGTGGCTGTATCTCGGTAATCTGAATGTTTGTTCTTTCTAGTCTAGTTACACGTTCTGTAATATAGAACACTAGGAAGGTTGCTTGTAAGTCGCCATTTGTATTTAATATTTTGAAGGATTATTGAACGGGTTACCAGAGAGTTTGAATGGGAGCCGACAAAAATTCTCTGTTGAGAAACAATTTTGACCAGTATGGCAGGAGGGGCCTTCACTTGGACAAATAATCAGGAATATCCTACTTTAGAGAAGTTAGATAGAATCTTAGTGACAAAGGAATGGGAGGATACCTTCCCTGATGTGATGGTAAGGAAGTTAAATAGAGAACTATCAAATCATAATCCACTCATTCTATCATCTAGTACAAGTAAGACTGTCAAAAAGCTCCAATTTAGATTTGAATTAAATTTTGGAGAAGCCTTGTAATGCTTCACATGATTTTGATAAAATCCAAATAAAAATGAAAAATGATAGTTTTTAAGGGATGGGGATTTAATCTGCAATGAGAGATCAGAAAGAAAAGAGGGGCTATTAATATTGAATTAGCTGACCTTGAAGAGTTGGAGGAATCTGGTGGTCTTGATGGGGATCAAATTATCGAGGAAAATGGATTTGTTAAAGGAGAATTTAGAGTTGCTTGATCAAGAAGAAACATACATGAGGAATAGAAGTCATGAACAATGGTTATTAAAAGAAGATAATAACACTAGCCATTTTCATAAAGTAGCTAATGGCAGGAAAATAAAAAATATTGTTATTTCTTTGGAACATAATGGCTCATTTGGAACATATTGATCAACAAATATGGATGGATGCTGAGAAAGTCACTGACAATGAAAACATAGACTTATGTAAACCATCTACAGAAGAGGAAATAAAAAATGTTTTTTCCAAATGGAAAAGAAGAAGGAAGCAACCCCGACAAGATACCAATAGAGTTCTACCAAGTTTGCTGGGAAATTTTAAAAATGATATTGTTCAAATGTTCCATGAATTTCATGGTAACAAAGTGAATATTAACAAATTGAATTATGGAATTATTACTCTTCTTCCAAAAGTGTCTCGATGTACAAACAATATAACAATTTAGACCAATTTGTCTCCTCAATTGTTTATACACATGGATAGCCAAAGTTCTAACGCCGAGATTTGAGATAGTGGCTGAAAAATTAATCAAACCCAACCAAAGAACCTTTATGAAAGGGAGAATTATCATGAGTGGAGTCATAATATTATATGAAATTCTTCATGAGACCAAAAGGTGACCAAGTAGGAATAGTTCTAAAACTTGATTTCAAAAAGCCTACGACAAGACTCAATTGAATTTCTTATTTGAGTGCCTTAAAGCAAGAAATCTTTCAGAACAATGGTGTAATTGGATTCAACGGGTGGGGCGGTTAGTGTGGAACTAAATGACTTAGTTGGGCCATACGTCAAAAGTCACAAAGGAGTGAGGCAAGGGGATCCTCTTTCCCCATCCTCTTCAATTTCGTGGCAGATGGCCTGAAGATGGTAATCACTTATTCTTTGGCTACAATACTGTTAAATCAGTTTGGGCCATTGTGGCTATATGTCTAGGGGCTAATAATATCCCAAATTCATTAAATCAATGCTTGAGCTGGTACAATCATTGGCTACCAGGAGGAAAGAAATTTTACACCTTCGGTATTGTAGCAATATGTTGGGTAGTGTGGAAAACTAGAAACAAAGCATGCTTTGATAATAATCTGATACAAGATCCTGCTCAGATAGTATGTTATGCATGTATGCTTACGAAATATTGGACAGGTCCGTACTTCGATGAAGATAAGGAGGCGCTCATTGAAGGAATCAACATCATGCTGAAGGTGGCTGCAAGGCTCATCAAGAAGAAACAAAAAGACTCACTCTATGTTAACACAAGATGGAAACCAGGATGCTGCCAACTGAAGCTCGACTACTTACTCCAGGGGATGAAGTTTGGATGGGAAGAGGAATGTCTAGGCAAATTTTGCACTGATGAGGCTCTGTTAAAGTTCACAGTTAGGAGTGTCTGGTAGCTCACATCATGCTAAGCTAAGTTCGGTTTAGCTGCATTTTACATCCTGAACTTCTTATCTTTCTAGGACATCTTTGCTGTTGGTTACAAAACTCTTGTATTTCTGTTATGTCAAAGTAATGGAAATGGGGATGTTTCCTCAGTTCAAAAGAGAGAGAGAGGGAGAGAAACAACTTTTGACCGGTATGGGCTGTGTCCTAATTTCGACCCAATACATCACTCTTGGAATCGTCAAGGTCATACAAGCCAACTTGTAACATGATGACCCTCGGAATCAACTAGTAACATGATGACCGTCAGAATAATTAGATAGCATTCCCCACACTTTCCTCTCAAAAACACCGCGGAAGGAAAACAAGCAAGAACCCATCAACAACTGAGAGCACAATAGTGCATACATAATCAAGGAAAAAGTAAATTATAATATTCCAACAAATGGCTACTATATAATTGCTTTTGAGTATGCATCTCAAGACACAGTTAACCGGTTATTGCCATGTATAGCACGAATGGGCTTGGTCATCCAGTAAATTTACATGCATGCATCAAGGACTCGGCATTGGGCTTTGGTGTTTCCCCTATATACCTAGAAAAGTAAAAATAAACCCATAATTTGGGACACGGTAGAAAGGAAAGTGGCTCAAACTTGAAGCGGGTGCCAAAAAAAAAAAAAAAAAAAAAAAAACAAACATCATAGGCCCCATTGAGCCCGCAATGGCCATTGAGCTCCATGGACTCGTCATGGAGTTGATCGATTGGCGCCACGGGCGGTGTTCGGGCTTCTGGCAGCTGGCCCCATTGAGGTAGACTCGGGCCTATAACTGAGCATTTTTAGCCTGGCCCGCTCGCTGGCCTAGCCCACCCACGGACTTTATTAGACAGGGACATAGATCTTGCAGCCTGAAAAAAAAAATATTGGCCCTAGCCCGACCCGAAATGCTGTTTTTAGCCATTTTACACTATAAAATGCAGGTGCGACCAAGCCCAAGCTTCGGGCATAGCCCAAGCCTGGCCCAAAAATTAAGACTCGGCGTTTATCAATTGAGACGATCATGGGCAAGATTTTCGGCCCGAAATAATCGGGCTTTTTGGCCCAGCCCACAAAATGTTGAGGTATGCTCGGGTCATGTCAGCACAGCAGATGCGAACCATGGATGTTACTGCGTGACCAACAAATCAACCACAAGAGGGGATTACAAGCAAAACATACCTGAAAATGTGGGCGTCCGCCGGTGCTAGGCATCAAGCTAGGGAGTTTATTGGAGTGAAGCAAATCTTTTGCGTGATTGAGAACGAAAAAACATAGCTGAAAATGAGGAATCGGTGCATTTGCTGTTGATTTGTCCACTGTAACTGTGGATTTGGTCAAAGTCGCCTTGGATTTGCTGTGGACCGCATGTCGCAAAACTCAGAGATCCGATCAAACACGCGTGAGATCCGTAACACATATATACACAGATTTGTTCTGAGTTTTGCAGCTTCTAATTTTTGATCGGAGACAGTTTTAAAGTCAGTAAAGCACCTGAACGTATATAAACTGAATTGATTCTACTCAACAATAGATCGATTTCAGAATTCCCAGGATCGCAATCACAACAATGTATGCAAGCTATTCTCCAGTATTTTCCAATCCATGCACGCGCCGTCGGCGCCAGAATTCGTAGAATCGCCGCCGGAATTCCCATTCACATATTTAGTCAACACACTCTGCTTATCTTTGTGCCCGACGCCTCCTCCATCGTCTCTGTTGAGGTGGCCGTCTTGGATAGTCATATCTCGGTGCAAGGAATGAGTTATCATATAAGCATGCAATGCTGGATCCAAATCCGACAACCCCTGCAAACAGCAATACCAATTCTACCAAACTAGCATCATCAGTGCTCAACTGATGGATTATCCCACTTCGTTGAATGCAGACCCCAGCAAAGATGGTAGAAACGAATCCAAGTTCAGAAGCAATTCTAATAAATGAGCAAGGATCGTTCTCTTGAGGTAGATCCTCAAAGGGAGGCAATCTAAATCTGGCAGTTGAGTTAGAAGACGGAGCCATCCTGCATGAAAACAACGGATAGAAAGTCAGATTTCTCTAATGTCTAGCAATACCAGAGTACATCAGCTTATCATGCATACCTTGTACAAATCGATAAATGGCAGTATTGAGTGCACGTTTTGGTTCAACAAGTTTAGTGTAATTTGATTGCCCAGCGAATTCTGCTATTAGTATATCTCTATATCCCACCTTGGGCACGAAATACCGAGACCGAAATACAGCCCACCAACGCGCAGCCTGGCAAGTAAACGTCTAAACCCTAGCTCACTTCAGTCCTCGGTTCCTCACTCCACCAGCGCAACGCGCAGCCACCCTCCACCCCACGCCCCCGCGATGCACCTCGCCCCACGCGGCCGCCCCCTGCCCCTTGACAGCGCCTGGTAGTCACCCGGCGGGACTGACGCCCCGCCCCTGCGCAGCGACTTCGCCCCCGCACCCCTTCGCCCGGCCAGCAGTCGCCGGTCACCCATCACGCTCCGCGCCTTCGTCCTCCACTCATGGGAACCGAACCGAAAGAACCGATACCGAATCACCTCAATATTGATTTTTGGTAGGAACTGATCTGTACCAGTTTGCTCAGAATTTGCATGAGTACTAAGGAACCGAACCGACCTTACGCCCAAGGTGATCTAAATCTATATACTACTTCAAAAGTACCACACTTCTTTCACCCGCTCCTGTTTTGCCATGCCCACGCTGTCCGGCCCTCCTCAGCCCTCAAGGCTGGCTGCCGCGTAGCACCTCTCCCCTACCCACGCCTGCGTACCAGCAGCAGGTACCCCTTTCCCCCCTTTAATCCACCCTCAATTTTTCATCAGATGATATCCAGCTGCCCATTGAATGCGATTATATGTCGGCTTCCAAATTGTTGTTATAAAATCCCAGCACCTAACTGCAGTTTAGTAACACGATTTCCTTTAAATCTATCCTTTTCAAATTTGACTGATAACCACATTTTCGTTACGCTGCAGTTGCATTCATATGTCAATAATGACTACACGGATCCTTTCAAAATCAATTATGCACTACATTGATTACATCTTCAATTTAGACAACCATCCCCCCATATTGCACGCTAGGCTGCATAGGTTTCATCACTACTAAACTCAATTCAGTCCTTCTAAAGAAAAAAAACACTACAGCATGTAGTTTCCTGCCCTCGTGAAGCGCGGGGTTACCGACTAGTGGTGCTTTATTGTTATAGTTTAAATAAATCATTATATAATATAATGTTCTCAAGTACATATGAATATGTGTGTGAGGAAATAGAGGGAATTAAGAAAAGGGGCTTTGTTTTGAGGGATCCTACTAAAAAAAAAAGGTGGGGGAGCGCCCCAAATGAAAAATAGAGGACTGTTTTAAGGGCTACTGCTCGATTTGCTCTAATATATAGCAAATATACAACACAAAATTGAGCACGATATCATATATGATAGAAAAACCCACAAATCTGCCCTACCTAAAAACTAAATCAGGCCATCAGTGAATTAATAAATTAGACCAATTAACGTTCACTGAGCCACTGACCCAAGACAGTCCAGCTCCCCAATTACTAGTTTGCAATTGATAAACAATATTTTGGATGGGATTATCGGATGCCACAGATCTGAGTTTAACATACAAATCGAATTCAGAAGCCCCAATCGATCAATCTGATGCACATACCGGGTCGATGGACCGATGCGCACCGCGGCCCTGCCTCGAGCCGACGCAACCTCCACCGTCGCCGCCACAACGCTAGCCACGCTAGGGTTTGGAGGGGAAAACGAAAGACAGCGCCTGAGAGCTCTAGGCGATGCCGATGTGCCGAAGTTGCCGTTGGGCTTATTGGGCCGTCCTGGGCAGAGTCCAGCGCAGCGGAGGGCTATTATTCTTCCTCCCGATAAGAAACGGGTAATAATAACACAATCAAATAATACGCGTGAGATCGGAGTATATGTAGTCATGTCATGTCATGTCATGTCATGCTTCATGTCGTGTCATGTCTCAAATAACACGCGTGAGATCGGAGTATAGAAGTCAGGAGATTTGGTTGTTACTTTCTATTGTTATGTCCTTAAGTTTAGGAGTGATCGGTAGGGGTCAAGGGCCATATATATCCTGTACCGCACATTGCTTAGAGATTAAGCAGAGAATTATCCATCTTATCTCTCCCTCCCTCTCTTACCTAAGCCCGCGGCAAGGGGGTATAATCTCTGTCGACAAAGAACGGCATGGGGGTATAACCCTGCCGGTGACAACGGACCACGACTACGAACTCCGTAGTCGAGGGCCTGCTACCCTAGGCATCGGTGCCAAACCACATTCCAACACAGATCACAGGCAACGGAGAAGCAGCAGAAGCAACACTGACGACGTCGGCCACTTATCTCCATCGTCTTCATTTCTCACTTCACATAAATTTTGCTCCGCCCATGCTGCGTAGTTAAAACTTATCAAGAGCATCCGCGCTAGGTGTAAGTTGATACAAATGATCTCCCTGCCTAGGCGTTAAATATTATCAGATGAAATCTGTCCACATGGACATGAAGAAAACATCATGAGCAATTAGCCATTTAGCAACAACAGTTACCAACATCACTCAAACCTGCTGTAAATTTAGTTTCCACCAGCTGAGCAATACCTTTTGCCTCATGTATTTATCAATCAACAAGCTCCAATTTCGCATATAACCATGTATCAAAAGTGAATTTTCATTGCTCTACTCGTCGAACAACTCAGTGGTTACTACACAAAATCAGTGAAGTGGGTACGAGATCTCAACAAATAAACAGAGGGGAAAACTACACACAACATCAATTTAAAATTACATTAGCCAAGCAACCAAAAAAGAGCAAAGAGTTACCAACGATTATTACGCATACAAAAACGGGAGCAAAAGCAAAGCAAGATATACGGACTACATACTTTCAGAAGAGAGGATCAGAGGAACCTGAACCAGTGTCTCCCATTTATAGCTCCGAACCATTTGGTTGATTGGACTTTAGTTAAAATGAGAGGCCGTAGCAAGTAGGATGGAACTGTCCTTATGCTCCACTTCATCATCAGTATGAAGTACAATTTGGCTGCTCCCCAGTAATTTGAGCAGACCAATGTTGAACAAAAAAGAATCCAAGATCTGGATTGTGATTAATTGCCTAGACAGCTCCTTTAATTGTCTAGACAGCTCCTCAGCATTGAGCCCAGACAAGTTAGTCTAAACGAGACTCCAGAAATAAAACAATAACTTTCAAGGAAACCCTCCAGAAATGACTTGGAAGAGAAATTAATCTACCACTTCATAACACATGGTTCAAAGGGGAATAAAAGGTACAGTATGCGACATTTGGACATAGCAATAGCGTACATACAAAAGAAGAGTAAAGTGCTGATTTCTCTCTCTCGGAAACACACGTGCTTCATCAGCAGGCTACAGACTGATTCGAACAAGACTTTCTATATATGGATGAACATTGAAGTAGCAGCCATTCTTCCATGAACGTATCCTACGACCCTGGTATTTCATGCGTTTTAACTGGCAAACAGTGGTCAGCTTTGCAGTAGCAATGTCGTAGAGGCGAACTTTGTAATCTCGATATGTATACAACATCATTTGGCCACCAGGAAGAAAAGCCAATGGACGGTATCAGGAGGTGTGGTGGACAGTGTAACGCTGGTCCCAGGTCTCCTCCTGGACCCCATCCTCTTGTATGTGCAAGAACCACATGGTGATGGTGCCCTTACAGATATATGCCGACATGCAGAGCTCCCCGTGCAGCACATCCAATCCAACAAAGCCATCGGGATGCACAGAATCTGGCAGCCTGGTCATACCAAATGTCTCATCAACCAGGCTGAGCCGGAGAAGACCCCATGGACGTGGCGGGTCACGGTGGATGCTGGGGAGGTGCCAGAACAAAAATCCATTGACCGCCTTACCAGAATGGTCGATCATAATAGTATTCCAGTTATCAGAACGGTATGGAAGATCATCCTTGATCTCCCTCCAAGCACTGCCGCCGTCGTTGCTGTTGCCTGAGACAGTAAACACTTCCATCCCCATGTCTGTTCCCTTGCCTGTGTCAGGATATATCGACCGGTAGAAGCCCTGAACTACCTTGTGGTTGCCTGTGCGCGGATCTAGGCCCAGGCCAACACAGTAGCATCTCCGGTGCCGGTTTCTATCACTATGTGGCAGTGGGGCGGTTTCCCTTGTGGCTGGGTTGAAGAGGTAGAGCCTGGTGTCTGTGGAAATGAGCACCAGGCCATCACATTGCGCAAAGCTGCGTATGAATCTAAATTCACTGCCAAAGTCCTTGTTGTGCATCAGAGTAGCCATGGAAGCACCTTGCTGCCACTGGTAGAAGCGGATGTGACTGGAGGCGAAACGATACCCTCCATCTACATTGTCCGGGGTGATGAGGAGGCATGGATCCTGCTCACATCTGGAGGTCGAGCGCTGGAGGTGTGCACGGACAAAGAAGGGGTCAGTTATGATGGCTCGCCAGCCCTTGCAGACCGACTTGCACCGTAGGATGGACTTGACAGGGAGCCGAAGTAGAATATCCAGAACAATCCCATCGGACAGCTCTGGGATAGGTTCTGCTGCTGCTGGTGTGTCTGTATTTGTACTCCTCTGTTCTGCTGCTGCTGGTGTGTCTGTATTTGTACTCCTCTGTTCTGCTGCTGCTGGTGTGTCTGTGTCTGTATTTGTACTCCTCTTCCTCTTGCAGCACGTCTTCTTCCTCTTCTGGTTCATAGTGTCCATGCAGCGAACAACGAAAGATTGAAGATCAGTGACGAGTCGGCATATGTGCATACAAATCTATATAGCTCAGATAAGACATGATGATCTTCCATTTCAAATCGATATATACTTTTTTTGAAAAAAAAAAAAAAAGAAAAGCAGTTTTTTCATCGATAACTTCAACATAATAGCTGAGATTAAACTACCCAAGAGTAATAACCGAATAAAAGTAATGTTCTAAGTAATTTTCTACTCCATGCCTCCTCACTAATCTTTTACTTTTATTACTGTTAACCGCCATCCTCCATTATACTCTCATTGACTTTAAAGTACATAGTCGTATTTATCTTCTACTAATATGCTGAGGTAATATCATACTAATAGGTTGATTAAACAACCAAAGAATAATAATAATAACACAATACAAGCAATATGTTGAAGTAATATGCATAACAGCTGAGACTAAACTACCAAACAGTACCTGATTAACAGGGGATTTGGAGGATTCGCCGTTATTGAGGGATGCCCTTGCTCTTCCTGCAGAGTAATGCCGCGGTGACGTCGCGGACGAGACCGCGCCACACCGAGCGCAGCCATCGAGGTGCCCCCTCCCCCAGTGTGCACCTCGGTGGTGGACAGGTTCACCACCAGATCCGGCGAACTGCGGCCATTCCCGGCGAGGGCCAACGACGCGTCCCGTCCGCCCACGGCTGCAGACTCACCGAGCGGCAAAGGAGGGCCGGCGCGCTCGAGCTTTCGGCCACCACCGCGTCCGGGCTTCATGAGGACAGGTCGCCGGACGGTTCGTCGGGCCTCCCTGTGCCTGGGCCGTGGAGCGCCCAGCTGCACCTAGTAGATCTATGATCTATCCAGCGGTATCAACCATTCCCCAGCGGGAGCGGGGGCGGATCGATCACCGGTGGGGTGAGGGACGGAGGGAAGGAAGACGAGAGGAATTCCATTCGCCCGTGTCGTGTGAGTGGGAAAGGCACCAGTGTTTAAGCTGTAGTGATGTCTAGAGGTTTCTCTCTCGTTTCAGTTTCAGTTCTAAAGTTTTTGAAGATTTAGACAAATCTGGTTCTTTTCTTAGAAAAATAGAAAACAGATCGGTTTTAAAACAATTTGAGAATCAAGTATTTGGGTTCCGTTCCGGTTCTAATTAGAGCAACTCCAGCCCAAGGCCCGAAATGAAGCCCCTACTTCCTCACTTTGGAGCCCGCTTAAAATTTGAGGGTCAAATCCAAGCCCAACTCCAACCGTGAATGAAACAAGGCCCTAAACTGTTTCAGACGTTAAGCGCGACCTCCTCCTGCCCTGCCGCGCCGGCCGCCGCCGCCGCGCCCCTTCACGCCGCTTCGCCGCCCGCCCGGCACCCCCGCCCGCGCCGCTCTTAACACCCCGCCTCACGACCCAGGCCTGCCTCCTCGGCGAGAGCCCGACCGAGCGCCGCCCGCGCTGCCGCCCGACACGACGCCCGCTCCGGCGAAGTTCGCGGCGGTGCCGGCCGAGGCGCCCTCCAAGCTCCCCGGCGTTGGTGAGCTCTGTGAATATCTTGCTTTTCAAGAACGAGCGATCTGCGGTAGCCATCGATTCATCTTGTTCTCCATTGTAGCAAACATTAGCATTTTCCCTATCAGGGAAGCTCATTTGTGTCTGAACTTTACAATATCCGGTCTCGCCAATTACTGTGTTTGAAACATGCAAGATATTAAACGCTGGAGGACCCGATTAAGGATAGCATCTTTGTGTTGCACCGCAACCTTTACGTTTTCTCAACTTGTGTTGTCGTTTGCAAGATATTGAATGAGTAGGCCGAATAGTGGGTACATCCTTGTACCGACAACTTGTAATCGAAGTTGCACAATGTCATGGTTCTCCATATATATGGTACTGAAACCGAAAAGTCTAAATGAAGTGTCAATATATGCTAACAAAACCGAAAAGTATTTTCTGCTTTAACCAACAAGTATTTTTTTAGTGTCTAGTCTAAACTACATGTGTTTCATTTCTGCTTTAAACAACAAGTGTATATATAAATATATTCAGCATGGTTCTTTAGTACAGCTAGGCTAAACTGAATGTGGTTCTTTGACTAATTAGGATCCTTTTGTAGATTCATGGATGAGCAAGATGATTTCAACTACCATCAGGGGGTATCCCGGTCTTTTAAACCTGTGGACTACCAAAGTCGTAATCCAAAAAAGTGCTAGAGGACTTCTTAAAGATTCATGATGAGATTGAAGACAAGACTACACATGAACGACTTCGTGAAGACCTTGTAGAGCATTTGTGGTCCATACATAGTTCTAGCTAGTTCTAGGCATTTGTGTATGAGCTACTACTGTGTGCCTTTCTTTTCCTATAAATTATCCAAAACCGAAATAAATGTATGTTGTGTACTATGAGCTACTGAGGTTTATATCTCATCATGAATAAATGTCTTGTTGCTTATGGTTCCTGTTGATATTGGAAATTATCCAAGATGTATCTTGTCGCTTCAGCTTGCATTCATCTCGAATATATGCTTTCAAATGAAAAGATGTCATGTAAAGATTTCAGCATTTCACCAGTACTATGGTACTGTCCATTCGATGTTCTGAAAAACCATTCGAGCATATACATTCGAGAAACCATTCAGCATTTGTAGTCCATTCAGTTGCTGTTCAGTCCATTCAGAACAGAAATTTTTGAAATTTGGTTTAGAAAAACATTGGTATATTTGTTTTAGCATGTACTGGAGACATAAGTACATGCATTCAGTACATGCATTTTACAATTGCGAGTCTGAAAGCAACTGTCTTGGCTTCCATTTCAATAATCAGCATCAACTGAGCATTGCTGCAGCTGTTTCATTAGATATATATGAAGCAGGAACTTCCACAGAAAGGAACTTTGACATGTTCAGTCTTGAATCTGAACCATGCTTGTTATTCCTAGCTTTTTCTCCCAGCTCCATTCCTACTACTCTCCTAATACTCTCAGAGTCCTGAACTGAACTATTACGGTGGTAACACTGAAGTTTCAGAACTGACTCGAAAACTGAAGTTTCAGACATGCAGTTCTTAACTACTATGTATGGAAAGGTCATCTTTTCGAGAAATATATATGTGAGCTTTGCTCGACAACAAGTAACATTCATTCAGTTACGGTATATTCAAGTGAACCATCAACTAACATTCATTCCAGCCACAAAAGAAAGGAAATCTAGATAGATGAATATGTGGTGCCCAAAAAAGCATCAAGTGCAATTTGCATTCAAATTTCCAGCAGCCATAGCTGTTCACATTCATTTACAAATAAATAACAGATCCAAAGGATGGATAAATAACAGATCCAAAGTGACAGATAAATAACGAGATCCAAAGGATGGATAAATTGGGGCACTGTTGAGAGGGAGTTTCTTGGCGGCGAGGCATGCTGCTTCCACTGTTGAGAGAAATTGGGGTAGGTAGGCGATGAGGTACGGCGAACGAAGAACGGCGTCGCGTGGCACCAACCGTCGGACAGGGGAGGCAGTCCGCCTCCGGAGGATCCCGGCGCCGCCATGTGCCTGCTGGACAGCCAAGTGTTTCAATTAATAGAACGCTAACAAACTTTCTGCAAGTTCAGTTGGAATCACAGCACACACTTGATGATTCGACACAGGAAAATAATACTTTCATTGTGGGATTGTTGTTGCTACTCTCCAAGGTACAGTACAGAAATGAACAAGAAAGAAAAGTAATGTCCTGTGGCTCAAAGAATCAGCTATAGCACTGAAACTGATCTTCTCGAAGTTAAGAAAAGTAATGTCCTGTGGCATGGCATGACGCTGCGTATATTCATGTTGTGAGAAGGCAAGCATTTGCACACAGAGAACAAGCATGATAACTTTTGATGGACCTAGCAAAGGAAAGATGTTGCAATGGCATATATGATTCGGAGGCAGTCTAGTACCTCAACTGCTTGGTAAATTGAATAGCCTGTAGTAAGTTGAAACAAGGCAACAAAACTCAACTCCTACATGAATCAAGACAACAAGCACCATTCAAAATCATGGCTAGATTTCAAGACCATCTGAACTGAATGGCCGACCGGCCACACCGCATATTGTATACTCTTGAACGCCGTAGCAACCCATGGCTGACGGGATGTTCTTCAAATCTAGGCGGCGGAGTCGCATGTGCTCACCCTCGGCCATGGATCGACAAGGGAGGAGACGTGGCGGCGGCGCGGCGACGATTCTTGCCGATCCGCGGCACGGGAGACGACGGCGGCGGGGCGGCTGATCCGGTTGGCGCGGCGGCGTGGGGAGGCGAGGTCTCTTTGGCGGCACACGGAGTGGCGAGGTGGTGGGGTAGAGAGGCGCCGCCAGACGCCGGCGGTGGAGAAATCCCGGCGGGCGGCGGGCGACCGTGCACGCGGGCAGCTCGACGGAAGGAAACGAATAGGGGCTTTCCCAGGTTCAGGGGGGGCAAACTAAAATTTAGGGGTGATTAAAATTTGAGGTCTCAATTAGGGGCTCCGTTGGAGTTTATTTTTCCCCAACCCCTAGAATTTAGGGTAGGGGGCTGATTAGGGGCTCCACCGAGTTGCTCTTAAAACTGACCACTTTTTTTTTCCTAGAAGAGATTAAAACAACAAAAGCAATAAATAATTCTAAAGCAAATTTTAGCAACACTACTTTTATTATTTTAAATAGTACTAATATTTGATAAGTAAATAAAAGTTGTATAGTAACACACATACATAGCGCTTCAAATATGAGACATCACATATAAAAAAACATAGTGACAAAATACAAAGTACGTGCATTTTAGTTCTTTCAGTTTTTTTGTGAGGTTTTGGTATGTGGGTTGTTGGAGTGGAGAGCGAAGGCCAGAGGGATCTCGCTCCTCCGTCTTGGTGGGGTTTGGTCGCCTTTACTGTTCCTATTTAAGCTTCATGTTTCTCTTCACTTTCGGGTGTGTCTAGCTAGTGGTCGTTTGTAGCTCTAGGCGTTGTCGCTTCACGGCGGATGCTTTGCGCCAATGTTTCTGTTTCGACGGATGCTTTACCGTCATGGAGCTCTTCGTTGATGGGGCGGATGCTTTGCCGCCGGTGTATCTTTCACGAGCCGGGCGTTTCCGTTGCGCGCGGCGTGCTACCGAGGTCGTGGTCATTATGAGCCTGTGTTTCGGTATGCGGCGTCTTTGCCGAGGTCAGCGCGATCGTTATGAGCTGCGTTTCCGTTGTGTGCATGCCGCCGAGGTCGCGGTCTCCGGCGAATGCTTTTTTGCCTATGTGGTCGCCGTCTTTTCGGCAGATGCTTTGTTTGCCGAGGTTGGTCCGCACTTGTCGCCTTGGGCTGGTTTATTTGCTAGATACCGGGTGTTAAGTTTTTGGTTGTAATAGACTCAGCTGTTTGCGGGGTTGTTAGTTGGAGGGTCCACCCCACCCCTCCCTCGTTTTTATTGTCTGTTTTGTGCCTGTGTGATTCGACAATAATCTATAAATCATATGTAATTTTCTACTTCTCTTTACGTGCTAATGCACGCTTTTCGAAAAAATGGAATGGTAGTGAGACTAATATTGTTCAAGAATTAACTTTGGTCTAGTACGTCTTTCTCCCCAGATGGAACCGTTCGTTTCTCCCGTGAAAAAATTGTTTCCGCCTTCCGCGCCTCACGTTTGATTCCGTCAATCAAATATACGCGCAAGATCCGTAATATATGGAGACGGTTTTGAAGTCACCTTCTTTGTCTCTGCCTTCGCCGCCGCCAGAGCAAGAATTCCCAGCACCTCGAGATCGACGTGGATGTCATTGACACCACGATGGCGGTGGCATCATCTCTACCAACTGACCTCCTCCTCGAGATCTTCTTCCTCCTCCTCCTGGAAGAACCCACCGACATAATCCGCTGCGCCGGCGTCTGCAAGCCATGGCGTCGTGCCATCATCGGCAACGCCAACGGTTTCCGGCGTCGCCCCTTCGATCCCAGACTGCTCCTCGGCGTCTTCCACTCCCGCCAATACCAAGCGCGGCTGTGGCGTACGCCGGGTCCGTTCAGTCCGCGCTCCCATCTGCCGACGGCGTGGGTCACCTCGGCGGCGGCTACGAGACGGCCCGTTCCTTGATGCCAGATCCCCTGCCTCCGCCACCGCCGGCGGCGATGGCGGCTTCGTCTTCGACCGAGGTTTGTACAGGGAGATGCTGTGGTCGGCCGACGGGTTCATCCTGCTCATGGCAAGGACCGTGAGTAGGCTCTGCCTGTTCAACCCCATAACCGGAGACTGCACGTTCCTCCCCACCGCCGCATCCAAGTGCTCCGCGTACGTCTTGCTCACCGGCTACGACGCCGCCTCGCCGCCCGCCGGCAGCGGAAACAAGCTCCCCGTGCGGATACTCGCGGTGCAGAAGAGAGACAGGTTTATGTTCAGCAAGGACTGCAAGATGGAGGAAGGAGGACTCTCGTACCAGGTCATGTCCATGTCCGCCGCCGCCGGCGCCAGCAATGGGGTGTGGCGGCCAGTCCAGCGTTCCTGCGGCGGTGGTGAGTCAGAGGTGAGGGAAGCGGGTGGTCTTTGCGTTTTCATGGAACGCCGCACCACGCTGGTCTGCCATGACGCCGTGTACTGGCTCGCCGGACCTAGACAAGATTCCATCACATGTACGTTGGCCCTCGACGTGCGCACTGGCAGGACATGGACCACGGAGCTGCCACTGCATCACCGTCGCTCTGGCAGCTCCCCTGCCTCTCCTCCTGGCAATATCCGACGATGGCCGGCTGTCTCTGTTAGAGTCGCTGCTAGGGCCACGGATCCATGTGTGGGTGACGCTCAACGATGGCGACGCCGCCTGGTGGACTCTGCGGCATATCATACCAATCGACATCAGCAATCTGCTGCGGCAACGTCGACTTTGCTGGGACTATGTGAGTCTGAGTGCCTTCTGCCCAAGGAGCGGGTGCGTGGTTGGCATGTGTTTGGGGCGGAGATCGTCATCGACATCCACAGTGACTCGCCTCCACATGTCATCAGGCGCATTGGCGAATGCGGGGGATATGACGACGACTGTCACCCGTATGAGATGGATTGTTCATCAACTTACATCTCCATGATGAAGCAATTTTAGTAAGGAAGGAAACAATTTTGCACTGCTTTGATACTCTTATAATTTTGCTCATTAATCTTTTTGTGAAGCTATGCAAATTAATTAGGCCCTATATTTATATTACAGATGAACTGCTATAATTAATAATGAAGTTTGTGAAGTGTGCATATTGCTTCTGTAGTAAGTAGTAGAAGAGTTTGGTTTGAGTTGACAAACAAAGTCTAATCTTTGCTAACTCTACTGCTGCAAAAAATCTTTTGCTTAAGTTTAATGGATAGAGTAAGTTGTATTGTTGGTTCCTATATGGGAGATGCTAAATTACAGGCACCTGAAATTTAGTCAATGCCGCTTTCCAATCGTTGGATTTGATTGAACGGCTGACCTAAGTTGGGTGAAAGCAGAAGCAAGCAGCAGAGCGGCATCGCCTGAAACAGGACTAAAATTTCAGTCCTCTGGCGTGTTAAAAATATTGGGTGGTTCTGCTCTAGATCCCTAAACTAAGAAATTGCACTATTGGATACTGGTGTCTAAATTATTGGGAGGTTCCTTCTCGTCTGGGTTGTCCCCAAACGAAGTATTGGGATAGCTCTATTAATATTTTACACCATGTATGGTCAGTGTAAACTATAAGCACGATATTGTACCTAGATGTCGGGGTGCTGAAACACATTAATTTGGACTTTTCTATTATGCATAACTGATTCACTCCTAATGAGCTACACATATATCCAAATAGGTTTCATGTAGAACCAATATCTACAAATGTACTAAGAAAGTTGTTTTAGACTATATATGATTTTTTTAGGGCGCGTTTGGATGTGTGTACTTGGGCAAGAGGTTGCCTTGACCCTGCCTGTGCATCATCTGGACCAAGCCCTGAAGAACTCCCTAGCTAGCACAGGCAAGGGCACGAGCACCCAGGTGTTGGAAAATGATAGCATGGCTCACAGCTGGACCTGCGTGGACTAATCACATACTAAACTATTTTTTATTCGCTAATGGTCAGTTAAAAGTCCAGAAAACAATACTTACAAAAGTAAATTCAGTTTTTCTTCATTTATTTTTTTCATGGACAGGAGTACTTTGCAGTTAAAAAAACACATATAAATATTGGGCAGGAGTACAAATATTAGGCAATCCTACTATAATATTATTTTTTTCGTGTTTTTAGAGATATTTTCGTTGGGACATGAACCAAGAAGATAATATTAAATCTAAACAATTACTACTGTGTACTATGAGCTAAAATTGGAATAGCAGACAAAAGATTTCTAGTATCTATTAGTAGGTGAAATGCGTCGTGGACTCCTTCAATTTTTTTTCCACTTCTCATCGGGGTCCATGAACTTTTTTTCGCTCATCTAGATCCATGAACTCTTCTCCACTTCTCATCATAGGTCCTTGTACTTTTTCATGTTGACTTTTCTCAGTGAATGTAATTTTTGTAGTTCTTTCTTTCTCCGGTGAATGTAATTTCGTAGGGTGCAGCTCTGCGTCACGCGCGCGATGCCCCATTTTTCAGATATGGCTCATGTCGATGCCAATCTTGCTTTGTCACCAGAAGACGTGCTTAAGGCCTGGCGGCCTTGCTCGGCTGCTGGGCCGGTCTTTTTTTTTTTTTTGACTGAAGGGCCAGTCTTTAGGCAGACAATGATTTCAGGCCCATCCACTTCCAAACCATGCACCGATTTGTTCGGCTGGGACGGTGGGACCTCAGCTCGACCGTCTTGTGTGTGATTCATTAGTCAACGAGCAGAGCTGATCACCGGCGCCCGGTGAGCATTTGCAATACTCTACTCCAGTCCAATACAGAACCTTCGACAATCAATGCAAGGTGGTCTGACAATCCAGCATTTTCATATGCCTCGTCTCCCTCGAACTTCCCGCTCACTTCACTCGCTGACTATCGCATCCAAGTTCTCAACCCCAAAATCTTGCCCCCAGAACTGTAGTACCAGCCAAAGCTTCCCGTGGATACGATACTCTATAAATACTCTTTTTAGCTTAAAAGCTACAATGATCTTCTATGCTTGCAGAATCCTTCTTATTGTTTTAGCACTTAACAAACATCAACAATTGGCTATTGTCTGGCCATACGCTACGCCTTGTGCCGCACATCCTTTTCCTATTGATGATTGATGGATCCGGTGCTGGTCCCATCCCATCTATCTACAAGCTTAATTTTCTCAGAAGAAGTATTCATCCTTTGGCTCTAATTTGAGGTTGGGTTATATTGCCCCAAACAAAAATAGTTCACTTAAAATACATTAATTACATATAAACGTTGGATGCAAATGTTTCTCAAAAAAAAGTATTCATCTTTACCTCTAATTAGCAAAATATACTCGTGTGTTGCAACGGGATGTAGAACAATTACGGAATAACTTATAAAGACTTGAGATTAGTCTTGTGTTCCAATTTATTTTAGAATATTTGAACACACACTTTCATTTTATAATATCTTAAAAGGGGAAAAAAAAAGAACCGCACACTATCCAATCTAGGGGGCCAGGGGGCTCGACATTGCCGCCCCCACAGCCTCACTCGTCCCTCCCCAACGCCACCTCGGAGTTCTCAGCTACCCTCCACCCCTCCCAAATACCCGGCCCCTGCGCCGCCTCGTGCCAAGCCTCCTTTGCTCCTCCGGTGTTAGCCGGCATCCACGCCGGCCTCCTTGTCTCTTGGCGCGACGGTCTTCTCACCCGGCCTCACCACTTCCGGGGCGGTCGTAGGCCCTACCACCACCCCGTCCACCGGGCCTCACCGCTTGTAAGACCTACCACCACCACCAGTCGTCGCGAGCACCGCTACCGCCCTAGTGCACCTTGCCGCCACCATTGTGGCCTTCACCGACCCCATGGCCTTAGTGGGCTCCGATCTCGTGACTTCGCTAGTCCCGCGGCATCAAGCGGGCTTCCTTGATTTCTAACTCCAGTATGTTTCTATTCGATTCGGTCTACTTGTCCATGTTGGTTTTGATTTGGTCCGTGTGGATTTCCAATTTTTTTCTGTTTAGTGGGCGCCGGACTTTGCGAGTCGTGGCTTTGAGACAAAATCAATGATTAAGGCTGGATGTCTGAAATTTTAGAGTTTTATTATTAGGTAGAGATTAATGTGTTTCATTGTTGATTTTTTTTTTTTTTTTTTTTTTTTTCTTGATTGGGCCATTCACCGTATTTCATTTCTGATTTAAATTATAGGGCCTACGGTTATACTATGACATCCCTCCGGTTATCTTGAGTCGAGATTGAACCTACTCTTCTGGATCAATCAAATACAAGTCGTTACTTGTGACATCCGTGTTTGTCGTGACACCGGAATGTGGACTGGCTTTTGAGCTGCACGGGTTGATTGCCCTATAATTGAACACTATGAAGTGTCCGAGGGCGATTTGGCTCGTCTGCCTAGTTGGCTTCTTTGTTTTTCGCGGTGGGAAACCTTGATCAAGCCAAGAAGTCTCGACAAAATGTTTAGTTTATATTGTGATACCGGTAAGTGTGGACCCAGTGGAAATAACATTGTTCACAAATCTTACACATCTCTCTTATAGTTTCCTAAACCGCATTTGTAGAGATATGTTAATTTTAAGAGAAATATTACTATCACTTAGTCAAAAAAACAATAAAAGTTATAAATCTTCATGAGTTCTACAACTTTTATGTTCATAACTTCTTCATCTGAAATCATTTGATACTTCAAATTGATGTTTGAAGTTTTTGTTGAACTCTAGGGTTCACTAGGAGGAGACCTCCGCCTCGGCCATGCTCGGGGGAGGAAGAGTGTGAAACGCTAAGTCATAGGTGGTAGAGCTGATGAGAATATCAAAGGTCGATTTGTATTAATGGACTCACCAACAGCCTTACATGAGAGTCAAAGCTCTCTATTTATAGCCCTCAATTACAATAAAGGTCACTTTACAAATTAAGCCCCGGCATATTCTCGAGATATTCACTTGCCGAGGGTTTTTTTGGGGCAGGGCCAATCATGTCTCTTCTTCATGCAAACCGCCTTTACTGCTGGTCCGGCTTCCGCCCGTTCGCAAGCGGCGACCCATCGAGGAGTATAGACGTGCTAGGTTTTTCTTCTCCTTTGGGACCTTCGCTTGCCTTCCTTCGAGTCTAGGCTCGGGCTCTTCCCGTGGAGCTTCTTGGTGGCCTCGGCACTACTACTGAAACGAGGCACATTAGGGGCGGCTAAAGATGCACATTAGGGGTGGCTTCTCCAAATAGCCCCCGATAAAACACCCTTAATGTGCTTTCACATTAGGGGCGGTTGACCGAGCCGCCCTAATGTGAACAGTCGAGGGTGGTTCCTGTTTGAGCCGCCCCTAATGTGAATCCCAGATTTTGCATTTTCAAAATTTAAAAAAGAAATAACAAAAGATTTTTTTTTTTAATCGGGTAGGGACCCCACCAGGCCCGACCACCCATATCCCCTACACATGGTGATTTTTTCGGGGCTTTTTGCAAATGTTGCGGCCGCCAAGATTCGAACCAGCGACCTCGAGCTCGCGCGCAACCCTCCCGTCCACTACGCTACACACTTGTATGTGTTCATATCCCATTCCGCGTCCTCATATATTATACAAATCCGAGTGTAAATTGACTATTTGAGGCCCTAAACGGATTCAAACTAAAAGTGGTCAACTACAAAGTTTCATAACTTTTCGAGATCTACATTTCATATTTAGGAAGTTTTTTTAGTCCGAGGTCGTTTTACTTTAAATTTGAATTTCAAATTTGAGACATTTGAACACGCTTTTTGCATGACTAGATGATTTCGAACTAAAAAGTGATCAACTACAAAGTTTCATAACTTTTCGAGATCTACATTTCATATTTAGGAAGTTTTTCCGTCAGAGGTCGTTTATGAAATTTTAATTTTTAGTGTCTCATTTTAAAATTGGCAACCCGGTATAGGCGGCTCAATATAGAGCCGCCCCCTATTGACCACATTAGGGGCGGCGGTGATTGAGCCGCCCCTAATAACTGATAGGGGCGGCGGTACCACGAGCCGCCCTAATGTGTGTCGTCATTAGGGGCGGCTTTGTCAACAGCCGGGATTTTTGCATACATTAGGGGTGGCTCAAAGTATGATCCGCCCCTAATTAAAAACGCAAAGCACCCCCTTAGTGGCCTTTTGTAGTAGTGCGGTCTTTTACCTCCACGGGTGCAGGGCCTCCGCCAAGCCCAAGGGCGTTTAAGTTTTAGAGTTCGAGAAGCGGAGGTCCTTACCTCCGCCTAGCATTCCACTAGCACCGTCGGTCATGGAGGACTCGAGGTACCTCCACCGCTTACTAGGTCGAACTCCAATATTGCTTGCTTTTTGCATAGGTACATTGAAGAGGAATAACCGTGAGCCATGGGGGAGTCTAGGGAACCTCCGTCACTGCCCAGGACCGAGTCCCAACAGTTTTAATTTTTGAAATTCAAATTTTGAAATGATATAATAAAAAGATGAGCAAAGTAATAGCACTAGGAACATTGGAACATAATAACTTGATACAGCACGATTTTTGAGAAAATTAGATAAAACCATCAAATTTGGAGTTAGTTTAAGATATATAATAATAATAAAAACTGCTCTTTTTTTTTTCAGCCGTAGTCAGACAGTGCTGGAGTCATGGTGATTGACAGTACGTCCTTTCACTAGTGAAGTCTTATATAAAGTTAATTTTTCAGGAGTACACAGCATATAGACATGGCTAATAAACACACAGCCACACACAAGCGTGGTTCAGTAATGAAGAACATGACTCTAAGATCAATGAAGGATTACCTGATTAGCCGGCCTTGGGTTTTTTTTTTTTGAAATTTAAACGGGGGGGAGAGATTCCCCACATTTTCATTTCAAACGCTCGTTCCCAAGCAGAGAGCTAGGGCACGAGGAGTCCTTTACATGCGTACAGGAATACAGGATCGAAGATAAACGCACCAGGCCTGTAGGCCATTTACAAGATTGTGCGGAAGCCGCTTTACGCCAAATAACTAAGTCATCACAAACTCTAGACATGATAACACGACTGCTAAACACCTCGTCACGGAAGACATGACCGTTACGACCATCCCAGATGCGCCAAAGTATGGTCAGAAAAACAAAAGGCCAGAGAGATGGATCAAGGCCTGATGGCGTGCGAGCAGACCAGACTTCCTCGTCGCTCATGTCTTTGATCTCCTGCATGTTTATAAGTTCCCAGATCATGGAGCTTTGGGCACAAGAAAAGAACACATGCTTCCTTGGGTGATCGATGCAACCCTGAAATGATGTAAAATGTGTCTGTGGACCGGCCGCAGACTGCGCCGCGCCCGCTCGGCGGCCGGTGAATACTCTACTCCAGTCCAAAACAGAACCTTCAGCAATCAAGATCGCCACCAATTTCATATTCCTCCATCTCCCTCGAATTTCCCGCTCCCCCTGCTGAGTGCTCTGCTGACTATCGTATCCAAGCTCTCAGCCAGCCCCAAGATCTTGCCTCCCTCGCCTCGACGTACGTTGGGCACGCCACCAAAACCCATCTCCAATCCAACCCGGCCGGAACGCAACCGTCGGATACATGCGTTCGCCGGCGGCCGGCGGGTGGCGGCGGCTTCACCCCGGGGCAGCGGCGGCAAGCTAACGAGGCGGATAATCAGCAACGTCAAGTTCACCCTCCTCTGCGCCTTCGTCACGCTCCTCGTCCTCCGCGGCACCGTCGGCGTCAACCGCCGCCTCGTCTACATCGCAGACACCTCCGACGACATCCGCGCCGCCCGGGCGGCTAGCACCACCCGTCCGTCGACGACACCGAGCGCACCCTCCGCCAGATCCGCCCCGACCCAGACACCGACAGCTCCTCGGCGGTGGAGCACCACGACCGCGGCGCCGGGTGGACGACGTCGAACTACAGCCTGCGTCCACGGGTGACGCGGTGGAACGCCAAGCGCCGGCGGTGGCTCCACCAGAACCCAGGGTTCCCGTCCCGCGACGCGCGTGGCGGTCCGCGAGTGCTGCTGGTCACGTCCTCCCCGCCGGGACCCTCCGCCTGCCCCGCCGCCGACCGGTTCCTGCTCCGGGCCACCAAGAACAGGCTGGACTACTGCCGCATCCACGGCATCGAGATGGTGCACGTCACGGCGGAGCTGGAGGACCCCGAGCTGTCGTCGTCGTCTGTGGACGACGCCAACACCGGATGGGCGAAGCTGGCGCTGCTGCGGCGCCTGATGCTGGCGCACCCGGAGGTGGAGTGGCTATGGTGGCTGGACGCCGACGCGCTCGTCACCGACATGGGGTTCGAGCTCCCGCTGTCGCGGTACGAGGGCGCGCACCTCGTTCTGCGCAGCGACTCGTACCTTCTCTTCCAGCGCCGGTCATGGGACGCCGCCAGCACGGGCAGTTTCCTGCTCCGGAACTGCCAGTGGTCGCTGGACCTGCTGGACGCCTGGGCCGTCATGGCGCCTCGGGGTCGCGCCCGTGACGACGCCGGGAAGCTGCTGACGGCGACGCTGGCGGACCGGCCGGTGGGTGAGGCCGACGACCAGTCCGCGCTCGTCCACCTGCTCATCACAGAGAAGGAGCGGTGGATGGACAGGGTGTACCTCGAGAACCAGTACTACCTCCACGGCGTCTGGACGGGGCTCGTCGGCAAGTTCGACGAGGCCATGGAGAAGCACCACCCGGGGTACGGCGACGACCGGTGGCCGTTCGTCACGCACTTCGTCGGCTGCAAGCTCTGCGACGGCAGGTCGACCACCAGGTCCAGGCCCACCAGCGGCGGCGCGGTCGCCGGCGGCGACGGCAAGAATGGCAGTGATGAGTACTCGTGGACGGAGCGGTGCGTCAGGGGCATGGAGCGCGCGTTGAACTTCGCCGACAACCAGGTGCTCAGGCTCTACGGATTCCGGCACGAGTCGCTGGCGAGCGACGAGGTCAGGCGGGTGGCGAACCGGTCGGCGAACCCGCTGGAGGCCAAGGAGGAGGCGCTCGATTTCTTGAAGAAACCAAACGAGCCGGATCCATGGAGTAGTGATGTGCGCAAGTATCGAAAGCCCAAAGCAGAGGAAGAATCTGTTCTTGCAAGAATCCTCAAGAGACTGGGATGGCGATCCAAGTCGTTTTGATTCCAGTTTTGTGTGTTTTAGTTGTTCGTAGATTCCAGTTTTGTACAATAGAAGGGAACATATATACGGCAAGTGAATTGCAGTTGCTTGCTGGTTCAAGACAAATGAAACATTTCAAAGGCTATATATGATTTAAAACATTGCAATGTTCATAATCTTTTCAGAAAGAGACAGAGTATGGTACTACACTGCATGTCTGCATCAGTGCCATAATATATTTTTGCTGCTAAACTTGAAATAATTTCAGTGCAGCACATTATTTTCTTTCAAAAATTGGCCACAATTTCCATACATGATCTGTTGCTGAAACAGTACATTCCGCGAACCATACAGACAAAAGACTAGAATTCATCAAATTCTGAAGGCACACTGCTTACTGACATCTCTGATCTCTCTGCATTCTAGTACATAACAACGAAAGCAATGCGAATGCGAAGATTGGTGGTGTATCAGTGTCACAATTCACAATCTCTGTTTCAACCATACTACTCTTTTTTTGCCCTGTTTCATTTTTTCTCTGAATTAATCCAACTGAAAGCATCTTTATATTATATCAGACATATAACAGCAAAAGTTTCTTAGCTTTTGCAAAACAGAAAGCTAATCAGACAAATCAAAACGCAAGAGAACTAATCAAAATCCAAAACTCGTATAAGCCAGCATTCTTGCGCTCTCTTCTTCTAGGTGGTGGAGAACTTGGCGTCCATGTTGAGCGCCGCCTCCTTGGCCTGGAGCGGGTTGGTGGTCGGGTCCACGGTTTTGGGATTCGTTTTTGAAAAAATCTCGAGCCCACCGAATTGGACGAAATTCGGAAAATTCGGAAAATTCGGCCCGGTTCCCACTCAAAATTTGAATGAATTTTGATGAAATTTAAACAAAATTTCTCCAAATGGTCTAAAATGGCAGTGGGCGTATGTGTGCAGGGTCAGCGTGGAGCTCGTACGTGGTGAGAAAGACGGCGATGGAGCGGTGGTAATGCAGATCGCCCGCGGCGACATGTCGGGGGCAGTGACGACGTGGTGATGGGCATCGGGAGCAGCCATGGCACAGGGGCGGCGGTGGGGAGCAGCCATGGGCGAGCTCGGATGTTGCGGGAAGCGGCCACGGCACTCGCGATGGCTGCAGTAGCGTTGGCGCAGGTGGCCAGGAGAGGAAGCTGCGCCCGGCGCCCGGCGGCTAGCAAGCGGTTAGCGTTGGCCAGGGACGTGAGTTAGGTCATATTCATTGAGCAAGGACCGTGGGCTCTTTGTTGGGCCATAGAACAGGCTGAAAATTTGAATCGGGCCGAATTTTTTTGGCGGTATGGATTTATCTCGGGCGGACCGAACTGGACGAAATTCGGTGAAATTCGGACAATTCGGGCCGAATCCCAGAACCGTGGTCGGGTCGGTGACCCTCCTGACCTTGGCGGTGGTGAGCGAGCGGTGCTGGAAGCCGTAGAGCCTGAGCACCTGGTTGTCGGCGAAGTTGAAGGCGCGCTCCATGCCCCTGACGCACCGGTCCAGCGGGTAGTCCTCGTACCTGCCGCAGGTCTTGCATCCGACGAAGTGGGTGATGAACGGCCAGCGGTCGTCGCCGAGCCCCGGGTGGTGCTCCTCCATCATCTTCTCGTACCTGTCCACCAGCCCCGTCCAGAATCCATGGAGGTAGAACTCCGTCTCCACGTGCACCTTGTCCATCCACCTCTCCTTCTGCACCAGCAGCAGGTGAATCAGCGCCGACTGGTCGTCGGCGTCGAACGGCGGCCGACCCGTCAAGCTCGCCGTGAGCAGCTTCCCTGCCTCGACGCGTGACGGTCCACGAGGACCCATGGGCACCCAAGCGTCCAGCAGGTCCAGCGACCACTGGCAGTTCCGGAGGAGGAAGATGCCGGCGTTGAGCGAGATCCACGATCGCTTCTCGAACAGCAGGTCCGGGTAGCCATGGATGACGAGGTTGGCGCCGTCGTACCGTGATAAAGGGAGCTCGAACGCCATGTCTGTGAAGATGGCGTCGCTGTCCATCCACCAGATCCACTCCACCTCCGGGTGTGCCAGCATGAGGCGACGCACCAAAGGAAGCTTGGACCAGTACCCCGTCAGCTCCGGGTCCAGGTGCGCCATGTTGTGCACCACGTCGATGCCGTGGAGACGACAGTAGTCGATCTTGTTCTTGGTCGTCTTGAGAAGGTAGTGATCACCGACGGGATTCTCACAGGGTCCCGGCGGCGAGCCGAGACGAGGAGGATCCGTGGTCGGCCAAGGGAGGTGAGGGCAGGGAACTCCGGGTGGTTGGACATCCACTCACGACGCTGCGCGTCCCAGTCGCTCACCTTGGGGCCGAGCGTGTACTCCCGCACCTTCACCACCGTCGCCGAGGACGAGAAGTTGCCGAAGCTCGCCGCCGTCGCGTTGCGCGGCGAAGGCGTCGATGAGGACGAGCCGTCGTCGACCACGAACACGACGTCGTCCGCCTCCGAGTCGGTGCGGATCTCGGCCAGGATGCGCTCCACGTCCTCGACGACCTTGGCGTCCGCCGCGGCGCTGTCAAGGTCGCCGCTGCTGACGAGGAGGTTGAAGCCCGCCGTGCCGCGGAGGACCAGCACGGTGATGAAGCCGCAGAGGAGCGTGATCTTGATGTTGTTTAGAGTACGCTGACGCTGCTTCTTGGCGTTGATGCTCGCACGCAACCGCCCGCCGCCGGCGCCGGCCACCCCATGCTCGTTCAAGATTCAGATGCAGCGGTGGTGCACCGTGCACGTGCTTCTCTCTGAATTGCTGGGATCTGTGTGTGTGATGGCGAGCTCGATCGTGGATGTATAGGGACTAGCTTGCTATAGGGAGAGTCTAGAGAGGGTTTTGCATTGGCTTGCCGACGAGCTATAGGGACGGCAGGCCGGAACGTTCCGTTTCAGTTGGCACGTTTGTGTGCAGTGGAAGTCAGCGAGGCGCGGGAACTTCGAGGGAGGAGGAGCTTGAATATGGTTATCGCTGCAGAGATCCATGGCCATGGCTGAGTGCTGACCTTGGATCGAGGATCTGCATGCTCTTCGATCAATTCGTTGACTTATCACTATACTAGTGCTTCCTCCGAGGGTTTAGCAGCAGCAAACACAAATGGCATCGAAGCTCTAAACTAATCTGCAGGGGAATCGTAGCACGCGCAAACCATTAATCAGGTACAGGATAGCTAACTAGCGGAGAATAGGAAATTGACACCAAGGTTTTTGTTCACAATACTATATACAGGCTGTATGTCGATTCATTCACAGAGTGAGCAACACAACTGGCTTGGTTACTTACGGTAAAAAAAATAGCCGGAACATTTTATTTCCATGTGTGCAGTAGGCCACCGATCGACAGAATCACAGAGCAGGCGAGGAGGCACTGGCATCAAGCTGGGATTTCCGCGATGTTTACTGTCCACATCTTTTCATTTGGGAAGGAGGCAGGGCTTGAGCCCGCCCCGCCCGGGCATTGGCTCCGTCGCTGCATGTAAAATATAACATAGGTTCACACACACCCGCGCGCGCACACACACAATCATCGTAAGGAGCCTAGAGGAGCTACAGCAAAAAAATAAGTCTTAGTCCCCTTCTCACAAACAAAGATAAAAATAAATACAAAATTGCCACTAGAACCAATTTTAGCAAAGGTTTTCCAAAACAGCGGCTTCAACTCCATCAGAAAAGCCACTCCACATGAGTAGCAAAAAAAACGAGGCTCTTGTAAGAGGAGCAGGAGTGCTACCAATATGGACCTAAATAGTCTTTAAAAATTAATATTTCTCATACAAATAAAATAAACGTCACTATTGGAAATGAAAAAGAAATTAACTACGAGCGAATGAGGTGGGAACCAATAAGACAAAAAGCATGTTCCCATCGCGAGAGGGGTAGGGCAGCTCGAGAATGAGGATGATGAACACAACAACATAAAAACCAAATGTATAAGACAAAGAAAAAGAAAATAAGTATCACTATTCGAAATAAGAAGCAATATAATCACAGGCGAATGGGTAAGCACGTGTTTGGTTCGAGGACCATGTGGGTTGGGTTGGATTCAACCTAGTTTCCGTGTTGAGTTGAACCCATTTCGTGTTTGCTTAAAAGATGTGGGTTCAATCCAATTTGTTGTTTGGTTGGAACGATGGATAAGGATGGAATAGATAACATTTGACATCGTTAAACCCAACCAATTGGGCCGGCTTATCAGACTCCTTATTTCCCCCAACCTTATCTTCCAGCGTCTAGCCAGGCATGTCATCCACCTATCTAGTGATGGAGGAAGCCGTGCGGAACAATGATGGAGAAAGCCTGCTAGATGTCTCCGTGTCGAAGTCCGTCTTGGCATAGGGTTGCCCCACCGAGGGAGGCCCCTCTCTTGTTGCTACTCTCCTAGCTCCTGGGGCAGGGGACACGACTAGCATGGTTGCCACCACGAGTACAGGGGCACTACTACAACAAGTGTACTATAGGGGCGGCCGGTGGCGAAGGTATATTGTAGCTACTGGGTGCACATGTGCCACCCTGATTTTTTTTCACCTTATAATACTCATGTTTTGGCCCTATATGCACCCCCAAAGCCCAATTCGCAGCACCATCCTATAGTTGTGTGCTTTATTCCAAGCTTTGTTGATAGGATTGAAACTATGTTTCAAAACTCTTATGTAGAGATAGCAACACACCTAGCAAAACCGTAGTTGCATATATAGATAGCTTACTTATTACAATACATTTTTGATGAGATGAATTAGAAGTAGAATTTTAAGTTGCCTAATTCACTCCTCTTAAGCGTCACGATTTCCTTCAAGCACGTGTTGGCCTGGTTATGGTACAACCAAAGACGGTAAAATACAACGGGAACAAAAGTTAGTTACATCACTACCAGATTCCCCTTCTTTGTCGGGGGCAAAAGGTTTCCCGTGAGCATGAAAGGATAAAGATGCCCAAGAGGGGGTTGAATTGGGATAATCTAAATTGTTATCACAAATTAAAAACTTACTAGCCAATATTCACCCTCTAGTGCCTAAGTGTGTTTCTATTCTACCGCACAAGAGTTTTGCACCCTAGGTTCCAATCCCTACTCTAGCATGACAATTTTAGGAATGTAAAGACATGAATTGAATTGCAAGAAAGTAAATGCTCAAAGTAAAGAGAGGAAGAACAACGCGGCGATGTTTTTCGAAGGTATCGGAGAGTCGCCACTCCCCACTAGTCCTTGTTGGAGCACTCTCGCAAGAGTATCGCATAAGCGTGTACGCGAATACATGTACACTAACGAACATTATGGTTATGCAATGCAATCGGCCGCGTGCTACATTGGAAGACAGAAATACGACACCCCAGATGCTTAAGGCCGGTGGCGGTGCTAGCCTCGGCTTCTATACCGTTACCGTGGATAAATAGCTCAAGGCGCCGTCGTCAAGGAGCAAGAAACGCAAGAAGAGACTCAAGGCCCACACCCGCGTTGTCGTCGAGGGCGTCGGCGCCGCAAGAAAAGCAAGAAGGACTCCAATGCCTCGTCATCGAGAGCGCCACCGCGAGGATTCTCGTCTGCGTTCGTCCCACCGATCGTTGTGAGGTCGCCGCCGTGAGGGAGAAGAAGAAGATACTCCAGCCCGTACAACTGCCTCGTCATCGAGAGCGCCGGCGCCGAAGAGCAAGAAAGACTCCAACCCGTACACCTCGTGGTGGAGGCCGCCGACGAAGAAAAGACTCTGGTCGCCGTCTTCGTCAAGGACCTCGCCATCTTTTGCGTACTCCGGCCACCCACGAGCAGCCATGGAGGCATGACTCCATCGACTCATGCAGACATACTTTGAGAGGTGGTGTCAGACCCCGTTCATTTGCTTTCGTTGTGCCATGGAGATGTGCGTGCACTGCTGCTCCGGTGACCATTCGCAGCTTCACCACGGCGGTAGACTCGCGCCTGCCCGACAGGCCCGGTCCACTCAATTTATGAACCTGGAGCGAGATTAGAAAGATGGGCCCTTCATTATTAATATACAGTAGGCATAAACTATAAATCACTTTTTTTCACTTCTAAATGCATAAACCATGCCTATCCATCACTAGTTTTTTTCAATCTAAATTGGGAATAGAGATAATAAACGCATAAACCATGCATATCCATCACTACTTTTTTCAGTCTAAATTGAGAATAAAGATGATAATTATTCACTGCCCTTGGTGCACCATTAGGTATTCCCCAACCCCATATTAGAATCTCATAATAGTTTGGGCAAAGGCGATTAGGCAAATCAAACATTAAACAATCAACGAAAGGGGCATAGGGAAGAGGGCTGATTGGGCAGGGAAGAGCGAGCATAGGCAACCAGAGTATAGCACCTATGTATAGCTATATGAATATATATAGTGTACATGTCTGGGCTTGGGCCCCTTAGCTTCAGGCCACATGCCCGTGCACCTTCGCACCCTCGGGGCCGGGCCTGCTGCCCGGGTATGTTCCGGCACCGACTTCTTGCGATGTATCTTGGTCCCGTCGGCCGAGTTGCATTTCTTGTGGCCGCGTTGATGTGCTTTAGGATTCGTGTGTTTTCTTTCTTCTATTTCTAAAAACCGCGCCATCTTCTTTCTCCAATCGCCGGTCTCCGCCCGCCGCCGCCGATAGGCTTGTCGCTTCGTCGGCCGCGTTCTTGGCGGTGATCGCGCTTGCGCTTCTTTGCCCGTCGTTCTTGGGCGGTGGGCTTTTCTCTTACCACCGGGCCGCCGGCCGCCCAGCACCTCCGCCCAAGACGGCAGAGCGTGCCGCCCGGTTCCCCCGGTGGTTCGGCGCTCCGGTGGTCTAGGGGTTAGTGCCGGCGATGGCCACTTCTCCCCCTCCCCTTCTCGCTCCGCAGGACCCAGTCTTTCTCAATCACGGTATTTCTTTTCCATGTTTTTGATGTAAACCGTAGGCATAAGCTACTATTTGACTTCGTATATGCACACAAGATTGTACATTCCGGATGTTGTTAGGACTTGAGGAAAATTGAATACCGTGTTTCAGTTTTGATGAAAACGGGTAGCTAAAAAGAGAAGCGCGTTGCAAAGGAGAAACTTATATAGACAAAGGCGAAACTTATATAGACCTTATTATATAAACTTATATAGAAACTTATCCTGGGATTTCAGTTTTGTTGTTAGTTCTTGGAGCTGTTGCAATGTGCTTTGATAGAAGCAAATTGCTTAGTACCACAATGTTCTGACAACAGTTGTCTCAATGTCTTCTGATGTGTGCTTGAAATTAGCTCGTAATGTGCTTGAAATTAGCTCTTAATTATCTGTTTGACATCTTGTTGATTAAAATGCAAAGGAGTCATGTACATTTCTATCATCATCCAAATTTAGTTGTGCTGCCTCGATAAGCTCTCTAGAGTTTGAAAAAAATCATCTAGTAGCTCATTTGTTAGGTTGTGAGAAATGTCCCCAATCCAAACCTCCTTGAAAGGTCCTAATGGCTAGAGGGGGTGGGGTGAATAGCCTATTAAAAATTCTTGCAACAACACTAAGCACCCGGGTTAGACAACAAGATGGCAAAGCTAATATAAGCGATGCTACAAACTAGCTATGCAAGCCACAAGTCAATTCTATTGTCTCTAATCACAACAAGGGTTATGTCGCTAGTTTACTCCTAGGTGAACAAGCAAATCTAACCAATTCTACCTCTAGGAGATAACAAGGCTAAGCTAAACAAACTAGCTACTCAACCTAACAAGCTAAGCACCCTAGCAAGATATACTACCAAGTAAATGCAAAGAGGTGCTCAATACAATACCACCGATGTCGAGTAGAGGTTGTGGCCAATCACCGTGTACAAGAAATCTCCAACGAGCAAGAACAATGACACGATGATTTTTCACGAGGTTCACATGCTTGCCCCGACACGCTAAGTCCCCGCTGTGGCGACACACTCACTGGCGTATGCTAAGCAATGGCGGTACCAAATCCCCTATGGGAGCTCAAGCAAGCGTCACAAGAGAGGGGTCCAACAAATACGAGCAATCCACTGGTGCTCGTTTAAAGCGAATCTCCCGCTGGGTAAGGAACGACCCCTCACAATCACCACCGGTGTGGCCTCAAACAAGCTCCACTTGAGCTCAACACATACCTCTTGCTCCAAGCCGCTAGGAACCGGGCAAATTCCCAAGAAAACAAGAATCCGCTGCTTCTCCAAGGATGAAGTGCCTCTAGATGCAACCACCAATGC
>JADLZK010001556.1:0-35180 GCA_015847255.1 Hyparrhenia diplandra | reverse complement strand
TATTGCTGCCGCTATTGAGCTACACCCCTCCTTTTTTTTCTCGATCGGAGCCACACCCCTCCTTCGTACTGCTACCTGCCAAGCGTGACCAAAGAATCTCGATCGAATTTTTACTCTCTATCACCATGGATATATAGAGATCCAGATGCATGAGACCGATGCAATTGATCGATGTCTATTTCCATGAAATATAATGCAGATGAAGGGAACCAAATCCATGTGTTCAAACTTTACACTAGTACCGAAACCATTTTTTGCTGCGGGCACTTTGGATTTTCAGATGGCGGGCAACGGTGCGTCACTAACACATGGTCACGGTAAATGAATGTGTCACCGTGGCGGTCGGTACCCGCCCACGAAAAAATCGCGGCCCTAGCGTGACGGGCGCATTAGGGTGCCCGCCACGGATAATATTCGAAGAAAATAAAAAAACCCAAAACCCTAGACAGGCCCGCCAAGCCCATCCATGGGCCCGCCGAGCCCATCTAGGGCTGCCACCGTCGGGGGCGCTCCGCGGCCGGATCCGCGCCGCCATGAACCTTCTCAGCCACCAGCTCGAAGCCCGCCGGATCCCGCCGCCGGGGACCTCCGCCAAGACCGGCATGTACTGGATCATCGGCCGAGGTCGGCCACCGGATCCGCGCCCGTCGAGGTCGATGCCCGCCGGATCTACGCCGCCGAGGTCGATGCCGCCGGATCCGCCGCCGGGACCTCCTCCGCCACCAAAGACGTACCGGATCCGCGCCATCGAGGTCGCAGCCGCCGGACTCGCTGCCGCGGGCCTCGCACCGCGCTTGGCGGAGAAGAATGGCCGGGCGCCGGGCCACCGCCGCCCCACGCCGCCATGGGACGGGCCACCAACGCCGCGAGACGCGCCGCAGCCGGAGGCCGCCGCCCCCACGCGCCGAGTCCACGCGGCCCCACGCGACGCCGCCGCCCGCGCCACCGGCTACGCCGCCCATCGCTCCCCGCTGGCCGCCGCCGCCGACGCCCGCAGCACCGCGCGCCGCCGATGCCATGAAGAGGAGGGAGGAGAGGGTCGTGCGCCCGTGGGTGAGGAGGGAGGAGAGGGTGAGGTCCGGCTGTGCTCGTGAGGGGAGGAGAGGGGTGAGGCGCCCGGCCGTGGGTGAGGAGGGAGGAGGGGGTGAGGGCCGGCCGTGGCTCGATCCGATTGTGAGTTGTGATGAAAACCTAAGTCTCTGTTATATAAGGCCCGATAGGAGATGGATTTGGGCCGGAGTAGCCGGGCCTTTCATTTCCGTGGGCGGGCCTTTAAGATGCTCGCCACGAAAAAATTTTTTGCGTGGCGGGCACCTTACACGCCCGCCACGCAAAAAAGATTTTATTTTGCGTGGCGTGCGCGTTAAGGTGCCCGCCACGCAAAAAAATCTTTTCCGACGGGCAAAAATGCCCGCCACGCGTAAAAAAAAGCCGGCGTGGCGGGTATTTTCCGTGACGGGCAAAAAGTGCCATACGGAAAAGATTTTGCAAGTGCTCGCAAAATCATTTCGTTACTAGTGTTAATTGGCTCCATGATGATTCGGTTCTTTAATTAGTGACATGTAATTTGTTCTCTCACGCTCAAAAGATCAACAGTGTGTTCCTAGGTGCGTTGTGTTCCCCGATCAACAAATTGTTGTTACCGAGAAATTTGTGTCAGTTTTATTTTGCGAGGTAAATTGGTTGGCAGTTTACTATATGTCGGTCAATAGATCCTTGTTGGTTTCTACGGGATGAAGAAGAGGCTCGGCATCCATCATCGCGCCGACCAGTGAGGGCGTGCAGCAGCAGCAACACGCACTCTGGTCAGCCGATATATAGGTGGCACTACTACACTTATCTTCTATAGGGGCGGTTCGTTTATGCTTTCAAGAGGGGTTTTGAAACCGCCCCTAACTCCCCGCCTTCCACAAGGACAACACTGTAGGGGCGGTTCCCCGAGCCGCCCCTATCAGAGTCACTGTAGGGGCGGCTAATAAGTCCAACCGCCCCTACAGTAGCTTTTTCATTAGGGGCGGCTCAATATAAAACCGCCCCAAGTGAAGAAATCTTTGTAGGGGCGTTTTATTCTAAAACCGCCCCTAAAATGAAATCTTGTAGGGGCGGTTTAATCTAAAACCGCCCTAAACTGGATTTGGCGCCAAAAAAAAAAAAAATTCAAAACTGAAATATACATTCCCGCCTCTATAAACATCTATAATTTACAATTCTCACAATACATGTACATATTATATTTAATAAACATCTAAAATTCACAAATCTCACAATATATATACATATTATATTCAATAAACATTTACAATTCACATAACTCACAAAGTATCATCTCCATTACTCAATCTTACAATAAACATGGTTTATTCACATAAGTTACAAGTTCAATCTCATCTCTTAGTTCACCTCCCTATTGCTAGCCTTTCCCACTCACGAAAATGTTGAAGTAGTGGATTCGTCGCAACATGGAAGTACGATCAAGGTAGCAACCTTTTTGGATGTATAGCATGATCTAATATGAAGTCACAAAGACTAGCCACGAGTTCCAAGAGATCATCATCTCGGTAAGGGTTCCCTTTTGTCCCTACCCGCGCCTCGCCTACACAATTAGGGGATAATAAAAAGTTAGCCTATATATAAAAACACATAGTGAGCATATACATAAGAGAGAGAGAGGAATGAGCATATATACCAAATCCGGTGTCTCAGTGCGAGAGGCTATTACTCATCGCCATACATACGTAATATCCACGGGAACACTTCCAGCGGTTGCTTGGCACACTAATCGTGTATATAAAATTGTTAGCAATTGCATTTGAGATTATGCAAAGACTAAGGTAGGTCATACTTACACAAGTTTTCGCTTTGACGCACGGCTCACCCTTCATTCTCGAAGATGTCTCCCATTCAACTTTTTAACATACCAACGGTATGCCCTATTGAAATTGATATTCACAAATACAACATGTTAGTATGTGACAAAAAAAAGTTAGAAGGTTATATTGAATCATATAAGAGGATTGTCGTTATTTATACGATTTGAGAATCGCTATAAAGTCGGAATAATGTGCGGGCGGAGTGTGCAAAGAATCCAAAACCCACGCGACGCCGAGCCCAAGATCGACGCATATAGCGATCCAAAGGGTTACCGCATAAATTCAATCGAGGAAAATGATAAGCACATTTGGCGTATAATATGTATTAACCAACCATTATATACGATGGTGATTTACACTTTGAAAACAAAATTATCCCGCACCGCCCTTCCACATGTCGTGCCTCCTAGGGCACAAGGGACCTATCGACAAAGTTTGGCACCGCTTTCGGTCTTTTCGGGGGTGGTCGTAGTTCAACATACATTTACCGAGAGAATTCGCATGGTAATTCAAATAATTAGAGAAAAGTACCAAACAATTACGTAAATTTCTCAAACTTTATGGGCCTCCACACACGCCATGTAGACGCCTCGAGAAAAAGGTTGACTCTTATATGAATAAAGGTAGTCTCAACCACACATAAAAAGGTAGTCTCACACATACATAAAGGTAGTCTCACACATACATAAAGGTAGTCTCACTCATACATCGATATATTTTTAAAACACACACATTTAACAACTAGCTAACTCCCCGTGACCTCTTTCCCTTGACTCCTTTTCGCTCCCATGGCAATATGTCTTTGGGTAACTTCTTCTCAACAAACCGGATCTTGTTTGAAAAGTCTGTGAATAATCAGTATTTCAAAGATAACCATTGTGCTCGTCAACGCCAACATCCTCGATGCCATCAACTCCGATAATGCGTTGTTTACCGTGGACAACGACATGCTTGATTTTCGGCCCTCTTTGGCTTGTTTGGATCGACGGGTAGGGTAAATAGAAAAACTTGTGCTACATCTCAAGCGGCGACCCATGGGTCATGTTGGTGGCCTAAATCACCGAGGTCAACGACTTTCAACCCGATCTCGCTTCGGTTCGTGTTGTTTCATCCAAATGACATTTGAACACGGGCACCGCACTTCCATTTCATAGTCAATTTCCCATATTTCTTCAATGATGCCAAAGTATGTGATCGCTCGCTTTTGTCGCTGATAGCTTCTATTCAACCCCATTGTTTTGATTCACACATTTACTATCCTTCACATGGGTATAGAATGTGTAGCCATTAATGTCGTATGCTTGCCACGTAGTGACTTGTCTCGATGGCCCTAATGCTAACCTATGCTTGGTAATATCATCCCCGGTTTCCCCCGCGGTATGTTTTGGTCCTTCAACCATGAAGTTAATTGTTCCCCTGTCTTTGCTTATTGACCCGCACATCCGAGCGGCCATTCCTCCGCTCCCCCGAATGAGAGCCAAGTGGTAATCAACGTGACGGTCGCATAATCGTTGAACTCTTACACACACCGTAATGCGCCCGACTCACTTGTTTGTATTCTTGGTCAACGAATACTTTCCTCCCCGTGATGCCTTTCCCGGCTATCCTACCGTATGACGTGAATCACGCTTACCAATCCCCTCTCTCGTACTTTTAGCCACTCTTGACAAAGACTCGGCGACTTCTTCATATTGTAACCCTCAATCATGGAGCCCTCTGGATATGCTCGATTATGCACGAATCGAAAGTTAGAATCGACATGCATCGCTCAATGCACCACATTTCATGCAAGTAGCAAGGGCCCGGCCTCTATCCGATGAGCCATGTGAAGCATGAGATGTGGCATTATATCGAAATAAGCAGAGGCATACATATCTCTAGCTGGTTTTGGGTCTCCACCGCGAAATCATGTAGTTCAAGAAGCTCTTTCTCGTCAATCGACTTACGATATCTTCAAAAGAAGTAGCACATGCGAGTGATGGCCATTTTCAAGAATTCGGCTTTATAACCCCCGATCACAATAGGTAGGAACACCGTCAAGATTACATGACAATCATGAGCCTTGCAAAGTGTTATTGACAGTCCTTCATGGACACTAGCTTCTTGATGTTCGGCCAAAACCCCGTCTGAACTTTGATCGCCTTTAGGTAAGCACATATAGCCCTTCTCTCTTCTAGGGTCAAATTGAAGCTAGCCACGGGCGGTGATGTATTTTCCATTCTTCTCACTACGAGGTGAAGCTCGGGCTTCACATCTAGCCGCACCATGTCTTTTCGTGAATTTAGACCATCCTTCGAATTATTCGGGTCCATCAAGAGACCCATGGTGCTTTGAAAGACATTCTTCTTCACGTGCATAGAATCAATTGCATGGGGAACCTCGAACTCGCCAATATTCGAGATACCGAAAGAAGATGGATTGTTTCTTGAAAGGTACGCCTCCGATAGGAGGTGTACTTCGATCTCCGATCGTCCCATCTAGATTCTTCTTTCCGTAGACAATGTGCAAGTTTTTGACCATCCCGCATACACATGTTGTCCATACCGACGCCTCTCCGGAGGGTCTTCGGTCTCTACAATGTTGTTGAACCGGTGTTTGTATTTCACGCCGACGATACTTGTGATTTTTCTTCAAGTGGCGTCGATTGCCCAAGTAAACCACCTTTTTGGATGCATTTAGATACACCCATATAGTACCATCCAAGCGTACCACGCATCCGCCTTCCCTTTGATCCGCCCGCATAAAGCAAACATTGCGGGATAGTCGTTGATAGAAACAATGATTATGGCTCGACATAAGAAGTCCTCCTTTCGAACGCATCATACATCATCACCCCTTCCTTGTATAGTTTATAGAATTCTTCCAACACCGCTCAATAAACACGCCAATGTCAATGCCCGGTTGTTTCGACCGTAGATGAGAACAATTAAGGAAAAAGGTACTTTCGCGGTGGCACAACCACGCTGGGATGTTGTACATTGTCAAGAACACCGGCCAAGTGCTATGGTCGATCATCCTCTCATTGAAGGGATTCACTCCATCGGTGCTTAACCCAAACCGTACATTCCTCGGTTCTTTAGCGAAGTCTTGGTGATTATTATCAAAGTTTTGCCACCGAGTACCATCGGCCGGGTGTGCAATCTTATCATCATCTATCTTGCGCCGTCTTGCCACCACGTCATCAATTTGGCTTCTTTGGGGTTTAGGAAGATTCGCCTCAAGCGGTCGGTCACCGGCGGTACCACATTACCAAGGCGAACTCTTCTCTCGCTTCGGATCAATTCCTAACGGAAAGTGTCCTTTTCGAGATTAGAATCCTCAGACCGGCTTTTTCCCACCCTTCTTCCTCTTGTTTCCAATGGAGGTCTCTTCCCGTTGTATAGATTGTTGTTCTTGTACCGACTAGCGCCGCACCTAGGACATTTATCCAGCCCCTGAACGTGTCACCACGAAAAAAAGGATACAATGGTTTGGGCATGCATGGATCTTTTCAACACTCATTGTCAATGGACTTATAACCTTTTTTGCTTGGTAGGTATTCACCGGTACTAAGTTTGGTTGTGGCAAAGAACCATGACAAGAGACGCAATGTATCATTGAAACTACAAATCCGACCAACCGCATTTAGCCTTCAAGATCAAGAGCTCAAGCACAAAACGTAGTAGCGTCCAATTAGTGTCCGGACAACCTTTTTCAACACCATACACGCTTCCTTCGATGTTTGCTCTCACTCTCTAGGTTCTCTATACCTTTCACGTTGCTCGCAATATTTCGGTCCAAAGGCATTAAGCATGTCATCCAAATAATCACCGTCATCTTCATCCCCTTCACGTGCTACGACATCATCGGCAACATCACCTTTCCCCGCACCATCATCGACATTTGTGTCCATACCATGCCAACCATCATCATCGCCGCTTGACTATCATGCTCGGGGTGTTGGGAATTTTGAAGCTTATCTACACACCGAGAGAAGCGCTCTAGGGTTTCGGGGTCATCTCCTAGATTTTCGAAGTCGACATCTTCACCAACATAATTTTCACCGTGATGAGTCCGTGATTGTGTAATCCGCAACAAATCCTCGTGTAATCAAATGTTGTCCGATGATCTTCACATCTCTATATGCTATCTCGTTCTTGCAATCACGGCACGGACATAGTATGATATCCTCTTTCATTGTCTTTGCATGATTCTCGGCGGCTTCAATAAATTTATCCACCTCGTCCGCAAAACGGTCCTTCCACTGAACGTGCCATACATCCAATCATTCCTGTACTCCATCCTTTAATACAACAAAGAAAAAAAAAAACATCAAATGTGTAGTTAGTCATATATATGAGTACATATGCATGGCAAACCCTAAATGGTTAAAATTAATAAATACATTAATATCAAAGTTGTAGCACACACTAAAAAGCTTATCATTTTAGAAAATTTTAGAAAAAAAAACCACCGCATTTGCACATCATATGACAGAGAAAAACTTGTTAGAAATTTAAACTAAGAATTAAAAAAACACATGTTCATCAACCATGAACACATGAAACCCTACCTATTTCATTACTCCACTAAAATCCATGTAAGAGCCACTAAAAATGGGTCAAATTCAATACTCTTACTAATCTCCACTACCACTTCCAATCCTAAGCTCTACTTTGCTCCAAATAAAGCTCAAGCACCTTAGAAAGTGAGAGGAAAGCTAAATTTAAATTACTCCACAATTAACCATTAAAAATCGAATTAAGCGGTAGGATTAGCATTTTCTTACCTTTTTGAGCCTCCCCACCAAAGGATTTGAGTTGAAAACCTCCCCCTTAGTAGAGTAATTTTTTGGGAGGAGCCCAAGGCCTCCCAACCTTTTTTTTGAGTTTGAGTGGGTGACCCGAGGAGGAAGAAGGTGGCTGGTTCGGCCTTATGTACGCACCACTATAGGGGCGTTTTTTGATTGAGCCCCCTACTGTTACTACAACAAAAGGGCGGTTGGATATCCAGCCGCCCCGCAATGCGGGGGGCGGTTCATAACACGAGCCGCCCCTACCGCGCCTTCAGTAGGGGCGCGGCTCGTAACCTGCTCCCCCGGCCGCCGCGGTAGGGGCGCCTCGTAAAACGAGCCGGGCGCCTACAGAAAGTTTCTGTAGTAGTGTGGCTGTCGGCTATTGCAGGGCCGACAGGACCTATTGGTTCCCAGCAGCCCACTAGTAGTCCCGAGACCAGGTCAGAGGAGACTGGCCCGATAGGCCCACGGGCCGATAAGGCCCTGTCGGGCAGCTCAGAGCCGACAGGCCATGTCCAAAGCGCCCGTACAAGAACCTAAAGGCTATACCAAACTGAAGACGTTTTTTGACTGAACATTTTTTTGACTGAATAAGACGTTCGTTAACCAGAAATTCCAAACCATTTATTATTCAAATTCCAAACCATTTATTGTTCAGCATCGATCGATCGGTACAAGCTAGCTAGGACGCGCCGCTTTGCACTGCACCGGCGATCGATCGATTCGATCCTAGTTGATGCCGAGCCTCTTCTTCATCGCGCAGATGTAGTCGTAGACCTTCTCAGGCGGGTACAAGTTGTTGGCGACGCTGGGGCGTTCCGCGCATCGCTTGGCCCATGCGGCCAGCCTAGGGCACACCTCCTCCACGCTGAGCTCCCCGAACCGCTCGTAGGCTAGGAACCGCGACGTGAATGGCACAAGCGCGACGTCGACGAAGCCAAAAGCATCGCCGCCGAAGAAGCAGTCGTCGCCCAGCGCGCCCTCTAGCGTGCGTAGGATCTGGACCATCTCCTCGCGCGCCTGCGTGTGGCCGTCATCCCCCTTACTGAGCTTCCACAGCCGGGTGCCGCAGTCGTAGACCTTCTTGTCGATGTAGTCCGCCCAGAACCGGGCCTGCGCGCGCGCGTGGGGGCGGCGGCGGCGGGGAGCATCGATGGTGTCCCTGGGAACGCCTCGTCGAGGTACTGCACGATGATGAGGGACTCGCAGACGGAGTGGCCGTCGTGGAGGAGAACGGGGATCTTCTTGTGGATCGGGTTGGAGTGGAGGAGGAGCTCGCTCTTGTTCGCTAGGTCCTGCTCCTCGAGGTGCTCGTACGAAAGGCCCTTCTCGTCCAGCGCGATGCGGCAGCGCTGCCCGAACGGGCTCGCCCAGAAGTCCAGCAGTTGCAGGCGGGCCTGCTGCGTCTTCTCCCCGCCGGCCATCTCTGCTAGGTGATCGGAGTAGCTGGTCGCTGGTGGAGGTGGGGATGATCGGGACTCTTGCTGACTGAGAGCAGGATCGGAGGGTGGAGCAGTCAGCAGCGCGACCGTGTTTGGTCGTCTGTACATACACGAAACGCCCGAGGAATGAAATTAATATCTGAACTACTACTGTCTGTGTATATATATGCGGCTAGTGCGTCTAGGCGGGAAAAGGAAGCTCGAGCGGAATTGCATATGGCAGCGGTAGGTGTCACGACTGACGTCACAGGTCGCCTGAGATCGTCGTAAGTGCACGGCACGCGGACAGCAGCGTCCTGGCACGGCTTGCAGGGTGTGGTTGCCACAGAAGATCGGGTCTGGCATCCTTCATCCTGGGACGGCCGTATGAGATGACGACAGGGGAGCCAAAGGATTACGTTGCACTTCCTCCGTTCAAAAAGTAAATAAGCGTCACGCTCACAAAGTCAATTTCTTTTTTTCTTCCCCTTGAGGTAACTTCACCTAATTTCCATACGCCGTTCCTGAGGCTACGAGTCCTCAATCAGATTTGTCCATATGCAGTCTTTCCTGAGATCTTCTTCCTGTCTCCACCTAGTTTCCATATATATGTCGTCCAGGGGCTTTGAGTCCAAAAGCTCGTTTTCCATTGCCTCATTGTTCTCATTAGTCCTTCCTTATCACTAACATCTCCCTGCTTCCTCTCATTGTGCTTTTCTTGCCTAGAATTAATAACTGTGTTTTCCTCTTCTTTGCTATCCTACTTGGCCTCATATTCCATTTGCATCTATTTCCCATTTTGTTAACCTATTTTGAGCATCTTCTTCTTTCTCATCTGACTGGTCATCCTAGGTTCTCTTCAAGTTCTGAGTTTTGGGTATTGTATCTTTGACTTTGCTTTATTCAGGCTTGAACCTTTAGGGTGTATCCTTGTATCCCAATGAAAAGTTGGACAACGTTTCATTTGATTTCAGCTATCCTTCTTTCGTGGATCTTCACCGCACCATCAATGATCATTCTTGACAATTCATCCACCACCACAACATCTTCTACCAGCTCAACGTACAATCATTGTTGACGGCCATTAACTACATATTTTATACCGTCAACATTAGTATAAAATTACCAAAACATAAATAGTGATAGGGCTTTGAGCTAACCATTTCCACAAGTTTTGGTACTTCACTTGTTTTGCAAGACATTGTTGGAAACATACACATTTTGGGCCAAAAGCAAAGAAAAGTATAAAGAATAACAAGGCCCTAAATGGACATGATCAAAGCAAGGAGAAATGCCCATAAATATGAATATCAACATCTATACATAAGCCCAAAAAGTCGAGGCCCAAATCCAACATGAAATCATACCGGGCCGCAGGACATGGGTTTAGTATTTTGGGCATAACTTTTTCATACGGACTCCGTTTTGTGCACGACCCACCGAAACGAAGCTAACGACGAGACGGACGCACACACACAAAATTTCAGCCCAAACGGCCCACATCTTGGTGCGCCCGCACCTTTGGGTGCGCGCACCCGTATGGGAGGCGGTTCGGGCCCATCCTTCTCGAGGCGGTTCATTACTTTCCAAAAGTGTGTTGCCGACATGGGATGGTCGGTTTGGGCTGATTAGAAGGCGTTCCAAGGTCGGTTTGGTTCCTTCCATATGGGGAGGGACATTTTTCCAACAAGCCCCTCTCCTCTACCTATAAAAGGAGGCCCTCTCCCTCTTCCTCAACACACACCAATTCCATACAACACAAGGAGGAGCCACAATGTAATAGAGAGGAGAGAGTTCCATTCTTGTTCTTCTTCCCCCCTCTTAGTTCTAATGGAGAGTGAGAGAGGAAAGGCTAGAAGGAAGTTTGGTTCCTTCTACCTCGGAGTTGTCGGTCCGCCCCGGTGTGCCGCGGTTCCTAGGAGGTCGGAGTGTCGGAGTTGTCGGCACCCGCTCGCTTGTACCTCTACAAGCTACTTACACTTTGGTGAGAAAGCTTGTGATTATCTTTCGGCTTTTTGTTCTTCAAGTATATTATCTTAGCTGTTGTAGACTTGCGGGATTGGTAGTCGTATTCCTTCGGTCGTAACTCTTGGAGAAGGAACTCTTTGACCGGGGTACCTTGATCGACCCAAGAGTTGTGGATGGTAGTGCAAACGTGGTGTTTGGGCTAGCGTTCACCTACCTTTACGGTGCATCCCACGGTTGAGGGGGTAGGCGGCTTGGTCGTGACAAGCCTTGTCCGTCCCCTTGAAATCCCCCCCACGTTCGGGTCGTGTCGTAGAGCTAATTGCCTGACTCTACCCATTTGGGAGCGGGCCGGTGCCCCAAGTGAGTAGACAATAGACTTTAGAAATCCCTCGCATGAAACCTAAGCCCATAAAGATACCTCACTATCCATAGTTATCCTAGGGTGACCCCTCGCTCAAAGATTAGAGCGCAACCGCTCCTCGTGGAAAATACGATACCTCGAATACTTCCGGTGAAAGCTACAATGACAATTCCGTGCGCTTGATTTATCTCGTGTGCGTTAAGAAACGTCAACAAGCTTTACGGCGCCGTTGCCGGGAACGGTAGTCGTAATTCTCTCTCGAGCCTAGAGCACCCGTGTGTTGTATCTAAAAAAAACCCCAAAATAGTTATTTATTTTTCTTTTTTTTCAAAATGAAGCCTAATCCATTTCAAAAACCTTCCGCTTCATTGGGGAGTTCACAAGAGCCACAATCTTTTTCAAAACCAAAATTTTTATCCGGCTATGAACTCACCCTAGTTAAAAAAAGAAACTTTTGGTTCGGGCACTCCATCTCTGACCATTTTAAAAATCTATGTTGCCACCTACAAGATTTCGAGGAATTATGATCATGCCTCGGCATTCCTAGCATGATCCAAGAAATTCACATGTGGAATTTGTTTTACGCTCTCCCTCATAGGGAAAGCAAAACAATAGTACACTATTGTCGTAGGAAATTTGAATGGGGACTGAGAAGAACTCAAAGACAATTTTTGTCTAGCATTCTTCCCCATCAATGCCTACCAAGGACAATCCTCGATCTCAAGTAGGATGAGAAGGAGTCCATAGGTGCAACCTAGGCCGATTTATAATGTTTATACATGTTAGCCTAGACTTGTCATTACCCGATAGTGTGCTTACGCATATCTTTTGTTCGGGTATTGACATTGATGCTGCCCTATGCCTTGACGTGACCATTGGAGGGTCGCTTTGCTCAAGAAACCTACAACGGAACATCACGAAAACCCTTGAACACATCCTAGAGAAGCTTGCTTCTCCCGTTGTAGAACCTATTCCCTCCATATTAAGGGCATGTCAAGCATTGAGGAGCCCTCATCGGTCGAGCCATTCCTCGTACCTTCATTGGAACCGATTGTTGAGCCCTCTCCCCAACCATGAACACCGAAGGAAGGAATGCTTCGATCCTTCGAGTTCGCAATTGAATTCATGGATGATGACAAAACCTCGTGAAACCGAGGTGCACTTAGACTTCCATATCTCTCTCATCCTTGACTTCAATCTTCTCATAGGCTACCCTCTAAAAAAAAATTTACGAAAGACCTATAGAGGGGAGCCATGATGAGAAGTTGGGAAAGAATGTTTCCGCCTCTTACACCTAGACATCCCATAGGCGAAGCATCTTCCCAACCAAAATCTGTTCGAGGAGGCGGTTTATAACTCTATTCGCTTCACCCAAGTTGTTAACACATCTTAGTGAAACGAATCACACGTCGCCCTCACACGAACACAAGTCATGTCCCTCCGGCCGATAAAACATTGTTCTTGACAATGGTCAAGATTCAAATGTTAGGCCCTTCATGTCACATCTTTTGAGGATAAACCCTCATGTGCCATGGACATGCACGGCGACAACTCTTGAGACCAAGTGGAAATCTGTTTTTCGAGCATAACAAGTTGTCAATTGAGACTTCCTACATGCTCACCTTTGGGTCTTCTTGAGTTTGATTTGCTTCTAGCCGAGTGCTTCAACGAAAATTACAACCACATCTTGGTTCTCTTTGTAAACCTTTTTAAGAATGGTTGCAAGCCTCGTAGTAGCATAATGACGCTAACCTTGCGGCTTGAGCGTAATGCTAAATTCTTAGTGGTGAAACCGGGAACTTCACCACCATCACCGCAGGATGTTCTCCCACGGTCAAGCTTACGACCATAAAGAAAGCCTTTGCCGGGAGATAGCCTTGGACTATCATAAAAAAAAAAAAAAAGTCTTTCTCTCTTCTTATTAATAAAAGCAAGAACATGTTATCAAGTTAGTATGCACCTTCGGTATTCTTGTCGCTAACCATTTCAGGTGGAGATCGATTGAGAAGAACAAAGAGGCATGCGACGCCGAGAACATGAGGGCTACATCACAAAAAAAAAAAAAAAAATTAATTATGATGCCCATGGATGATGGAAGATGCTCAAGAGGAGACCGGACTTGCACACTTGACTTTTTCACAAAAAGTGTAAGTGTGGGGGAAGATGGTGACAATCCCAAGTTCCATCCACCAAGAGATCATACAAAAAAAAATGAGGGTGAATAAAAGATGATGTCAGCCCTGCCTTGCTAAAAAAAAAAAAAAAAGAGAGAGAGAAAAAAAAAAAAAAGAAAGAGATGAAAAAAAAAGAGATAAAAAAAAAGAGGAGAAGAAGAGAGAAAGAGAAAAAAAATGAAGAAAAAAAGAGAGAGAGAATAAAAAAATATATGTTGTTGAAAAAAAAAATATATATATATTTAGAAAAAAAATAAATAATAAGAGAGAGGAGCGTGGTTGGCCCCGCATGGTCAAGATACATACCAAAGTGCCGCCTGACTCCATCCATCATTGTTTCAACAAGCAAGAAGGGTTTATCTCTCATCCTTTGTCGCTACCATCAAGACCCATGGCCCATGCACATGTGTGTGTGTGTGGCCTAGCCTTGAGGTGCACCTGGCAGGGCCATCACGCAAAAACCGCAAAGCAACAACTTCGATGCTTCATCCGTAGATGCTTTGTCGGTAAGTATATCCGTATGCAAGGGAAATAAATGTTCACCAAACACTCTTACTCGTTTTTGTCTCCATGAAAATAAAACTTTATGCTTCCCATGCCATGACGCAGGCTTTGAGTTTGGGTGTACCTACTTGGGCACATGTAATACATTCATAGGTCTTTTTAAATTGAGCGTGTTGCTTAGGTTAAAAAGATCTCCTTTAATCGAACTTTGACTTGGTGTCGAGTTAGGTTAATGAACTTAGAGCTTTGTTGTCATGATCTTTGGGAGAATCTTATGTTGGAGATTATCAAGGCTATGTTTTTCAATGCTTCTTTATGTTAGCCTTGCTTGAGTAATGTTGAGGTGAAAATATATATATATATATATATATATATATAAAAAAATAAAATAAATAAAATAATAATCATAATAAAGGCTCCACGGTATCCTTTGCCGATAGAGCCGTGTTGTTGTTTTTGTTTTGTTTTCCTTGTTTAAAATAAAACAGGTACAAGAATAAGTGTGGGGAGATCTCTCAAGCATACAAGCACACCTACCCGAGATCTCCCCAAAGACAAATGCACGAACACCGAGCAATTCACGATGGAGAAGGACAAAACGAACAACTACCATTAACTCCTTCCTCTTCAAACGGTGGTTTGTGCTACTCCCTCTCTCACATCCTCCATAAAGCTTTGGGGTTTGAAATTGAACAAATAAAAAGACAAAACTTCTTAAAAAAAAACTCCATCTCTAGTCTACCAATTGAGAAATGGCATGCATACTCTTTATTCCTCGCCAAAAACCATACTTTGATGAGCAACTACCGTTAGGGACCCCATGTTTATCTAAACAATTGAGCTTTGAGATATGGTAGAATGACTTGACACTTGCTCTCTTATGCAATAAGACTTGGTTTTATCTTCGAAAAATTAAAATAAAGCATGCTCATGGTTTGATTTAGCCAAATCCTACCAAAGCCCGAATAATGACAAGAATATCCACTATAGCTACTTCCTACTGTATTGAGTTTTGTCGCTCCGTTGATCCGCGTTGAGAGAGGCTAATACTCCCAAGATCGAAAAACACGACACCCACATATACACGCCGATTCTCACAATGAGAATTGCGCACAACATGCACCCCTATCATCCACCAAATAAATACTCCATTCATTATACCATGATCATCTCCTGTTATCAAGAAAAATGCAGAGAAAGATACAGTCTGTAGAAAAAAAAAAAGAAAAACAATAAGAGATGAAAAATGGACACGTGTCCGAGGGCCAGTAGAGCCCACATCTCCAAAAAAAAGAAGAAGAAATACAGAAAGAAAAGTAGCCTGTATCTCTCTAGAAGCATACAAAAAGAAGGGAAAGAGGATCATGAGTCAAGGAGTAACCACAAAGAAAATATATCATCAATATTCTCCACACACTTTTGCACATTTCGATCTAAGGGTATGGCACTTCTTTCCAACGATCGAGCTTGACCCGACAAAAACATACAGAGGTACGTATGCAACACTCCACTCCAAAGATCCACAAGACCTCGCAAAAAAGATAGGATGAGTGAGAGTGAAGAGTGCTTTGGTAAGGAAACACAAATGAGTGACTATGTGAGAATCAACCATGGAGCATTGCTACTTTATCTTAAAAAAAAAAAATCAACCAAGTCTTTGCACATGAGTAGTAGCAAGGAGATAGCAATTCATGTCGTTCCATTGCTCAATCGTTCAAAATAATTTGGTAGCCACTTTTGAATGCTCACAAAGCAGGTGAAGCCCTGGAATAACTTGTATGCAGGTCTACATCTTGGAGATTGAACCACTCTAGTCCCTATACCTTCACTCGAGGACGAGCAAAGGACTAAGTGTGGGGGAGTTTGTTGACGGTCATTAACTACATATTTTATACCGTCAACATTAGTATAAAATTACCAAAACATAAATAGTGATAGGGCTTTGAGCTAACCATTTCCACAAGTTTTGGTACTTCACTTGTTTTGCAGGACAATGTTGGAAACATACACATTTTGGGCCAAAAGCAAAGAAAAGTATAAAGAATAACAAGGCCCTAAATGGACATGATCAAAGCAAGGAGAAATGCCCATAAATATAAATATCAACATCTATACATAAGCCCAAGAAGTCGAGGCCCAAATCCAACATGAAATCATACCGGGGCGCGGGACATGGGTTTAGTATTTTGGGCATAACTTTTCATACGGACTCCGTTTTCAGTGCACGACCCACCAAACGAAGCTAACAACGAGATGGACGCACACACAAAATTTCAGCCCAAACGGCCCACATCTTGGTGCACCCACACCTTTGGGTGCGCGCGCACCCGCATGGAGGCGGTTCGGGCCCATCCTTCTCTCGAGGCGGTTCATTACTTTCCAAAAGTGTGTTGCCGACGTGGGATGGTCGGTTTGGGCTGATTAGGAAGGCGTTCCAAGGTCGGTTTGGTTCCTTCCATATGGGGAGGACATTTTCCAACAAGCCCCTCTCCTCTACCTATAAAAGGAGGCCCTCTCCCTCTTCCTCAACACACACCAATTCCATACAACACAAGGAGGAGCCACAATGTAATAGAGAGGAGAGAGTTCCATTCTTGTTCTTCTTCCCCTCTTAGTTCTAATGGAGAGTGAGAGAGGAAAGGCTAGAAGGAAGTTTGGTTCCTTCTACACTGAGTTGTCGGTCCGCCCCAGTGTGCCGCGGTTCCTAGGAGGCCTGAGTGTGAGTTGTCGGCACCCGCTCGCAACTGTACCTCTACAAGCTACTTACACTTTGGTGAGAAAGCTTGTGATTATCTTTCGGCTTTTTGTTCTTCAAGTATATTATCTTAGCTGTTGTAGACTTGCGGGATTGGTAGTCGTACCTTGGTCATAACTCTTGGAGAAGGAACTCTTTGACCGGGTACCTTGATCGACCCAAGAGTTGTGGATGGTAGTGCAAACGTGGTGTTTGGGCTAGCGTTCACCTACCTTTTGTGGTGCATCCCACGGTTGAGGGGTAGGCGGCTTGGTCGTGACAAGCCTTGTCCGTCCCCTTGAAATCGCCCACGTTAAATTTGTGTCGTAGAGCTAATTGCGGACTCTACCCATTTGGGAGCGGGCGGTGCCCGAAGTGAGTAGACAATGACTTTAGAAATCCCCGCATGAAACATAAGCCCATAAAGATACCTCACTATCCATAGTTATCCTAGGGTGACCACTGCTCAAAGATTAGATCGCAACCATTCCCCTCGTGGAAAATACGATACCCTCGAATACTTCCGGGTGAAAGCTACAATGACAATTCCGTGCGCCTGCGGATTTATCTCGTGTGCGTTAAGAAACGCCAACAATCATCCTTACTTCCTCCTCAAACCTAGCTTCATTAGGTACATTGAAGATTTGTGACTAGCCAGTTTCTAGCATAAATGCTCCTAAATCTCTTTTGGTGGTCTCTCTCCATTGGTTGTCTTATCGCCGTTGAGCGTAGATAATTGTCTAAATTATTGGTAGACAAACTTAAGCTGTATATTGTCATGGTCGTCACTTTGGGTATGAAAACCAAAAACTAAAAACCGAACTGAACTAACCGAGAACCGAACCAAAACTAAACAAATTGATCAGATTCGGTTCGAGGTCTCCGGGAACCGAAATTATTTCGGTTAGTTCGGTTCATGGCCCCGGGGTTACCAAATTAACCTGAATTACCTCAAATACATGTTGTTTGTGGATTGTTGCTTTTTGCTTTACAATTTGAGAGAACAATATCATATACTCCCTCTGTCCCTTTTTAGATGTCGTTATGGGGTATGGCTTGCGGTCAAATTTTCTCAACTTTTGACTAGGTTTGTAGAAAATATGTGCAACATTTATATCTCTAGATAAATTTATTAAAAAACTAGACTTAAAGATCTTTTCAATGATACTAACCACTTAGCATAAATATTTATATATTTTAATATATAATTGCCGACAGGTTTGAAAATGTTGACTTCTCGGAAAGCGAGAATGACATCTATTTAGGGACAGAGGGAGTATGAGTTGTTTTATATTGCATTGCTCTTTAAATTGTTCCTATTGACTGCATGAAAATGAGGCAAAATGCTGCTAAAATCTGCAACTGAATGAGTCTTTTAAGGGTTTCTGAAAATTTCAGTTCCATTCGGTTAGAACCGAAACCGAACCGAATTACCCGAAACCCAAATACCTTAGTTCCTTTTTCACTGGAACCCGATCGGTGCCTTGTTCGTAGGGGAACCGAATTAGCCGGAGAACTGAAGAACTGAACCGATCGGTTTCGTTAACCGAATGCCCAAAGTGAGTATGAACCCATCGTTGTATATCCTCTGTGGGCGTGAAGGATGTTCATCTACTATCAGAATTAGTTTGGGCTTTCAGACCCAACGCTGACTACGAATTGGGCTCCAAGAGTGGTTAAAAACAAGTCTTTCACACAATGACCAACAGTCCCATCCTCCCTCTCGATCATCCGACTTGGGCTCGTGGCCCATAGACATCTTTAGTTCTAGTTCCCGTACGTCCTATAAGGTTCAGAATTTATGTGGGTGTGCAACATTTGTGTGCTAGTGTGTGTGACATATTCAAGCCACATAATATAGTTAAGCTCACACATTCATCATTTCATGTACATGTACTAAACATTTCATGCCTATATACTATGTGTTGTATTCGCGTGCCACATATTTATCATTTCATTTGTATGTATCATGTGTGTTGCGTTTGTGTGTGTATGTCACACACTAATCCTCTCTTTAGTGCACTACCGTGTGTCTCACACAAGCACACAATATATCTAAACCATTATACACACTACAAAATGAACCCTTATATTTAGCAACGAATGAGTTGCTAGCATCACCACACAAGAGTAGTGTGAGCTAGCAAACAAAAGCAACAAACACGTGGTGCCTCATCAACGAGCTCAGCACGCTGCTTCACCACCATGCCCGCTAGCCTATAGGAGTGGGCGCACCTAGCCAGTAGGTTCCTGTGCAAGTGGTTCATGTCGCACCTACTGTTGTTCCTTCTATCAGTGTGCTTGCCGCTCATGTGCTCCATGCCCACCTATGACCCCCTATGGAGACACGCGAGCTCGTTTATTGTGATGTGAAGGCTAGCGGCATAGGTCGCATCGCGAAGGCCCACCGACTTAACGTTTGGGGAACCCATGACTGTTGTCCTCGTTGCTGCTGCCCATGGTGGCCACCTCCACCACCACCATCGGGTGGTTTGGAACGACTGAGCTGGCCATGTGCATCCTCACCGACCGAGATGGACCGGTCAGAACTATAGTGGTAAGGATGACATGGCAACAAAAGAGTTCGACAGACCAACCCAGATTCGATAAGAAATGGTGATCTGAGAGCACCGCCGGTCATAGGGAGGAGAGAGAGCTACAATATATTTAACTTTAGAGATGGCTTGTAGTAATGTATGTCGTCGTGGGAGGCACCACCATGACCAGAACATGCACACTAGCATGAGCTAGCAGCGGATGCAAGGAAAAGTGATGACCTCACATGTTTAATTGAGTTTGCAACATCCAGCCATGCTCATTGTCGCCCGATTGAAGGGGGCCAAGTCAGAGGCAGCTAGAGGTTCTACTATGGAGACCGCCAAAGAGATCGATCGATTGACCTAACACTAGTGAGGGGATCAAAGGGAGAGTGTGTGTATTTAGGATGAACACTAGACCACACTTCCAAGATGAATTGTATGCTTTTGCCTACCTACGACCTAATCTGAAGTCCAAACTAGAGGAGAGATCGACCAAACCTGAAGTCCAAACTAGAGGAGATATCGAGAGAGAGAGAGAGAGAGAGAGAGATGAAAACATCAAGTAAAATGTAGCACACATGGTAGGTCCTTGAGCTTGGCACTTGGTAGGTAACAGGTCCAAATGGGTTTCATTGAAAGAGACCCTTAGGAACTTTGATGGTGCAACTCAATGAAACCAACTTGCTTGCAAGAGATAGAGAAATCAAAGTGGTTCGTGCTTAAGAATTAAGCATGGTTCCCATTGTCATCTATATCCTGTGCACCATCAAAGTTCCTAAGCGTTTCATTGAAAATATTGATCGTGCACACAAGCAGTCTATGGAGGGGAAGTAACGACACAACAAAAGGTGGCAATCTAGTAGCGTGGCCAACCGTCATGCATCCCAAAGAGAAAGGAGGCCTTGGCGTCATCAATTTGAGGTTGCAAATGATGCCCTCCTGTTAAAACAGCTCCATAAATTTTATAACAAGGTCGATATTCCCTAGGTTAGTCTAGTATGGAGTAGATACTACGAAGGCAAAGTCCCACATGAATGCCGAGAATTGGGCTCATTCTGGTGGCATGATGTGATGTGTCTCAATATTATTGATCAAAGATTTGCTAGATGTACTCTTGGAGATGGATCCACAGTCTCATTCTGGAATGATCTTTGGTCTGATACATTTCTCTCTATGAGTACCCTAGGCTGTACTCGTTTGCAACAAACAAATCCATTTCAATACAGAGCTTGATGTCAGAACAAGATCTGGAGAACATCCTTTTTCTTCCGTTTTCAAAGAACATTCTGGAATGATCTTGAGTACCCTAGGCTATACCCTAGGCTCATGAGGAATTGCTCTCACTTCAGCATTGTCATACGATGAAGACGGTGCTGATTCCTGGACGCCAACATGGGGACCCAGTTACTTTTTTTTTTTTGAACTTAGGGACCCAGTTACTCCTCCCATAGATTTTATGCCAATGCTTTCAGTGGGGTGGAGACCCATCCAACCTTCAAGATGCTATGGAAATCTAAATGCACACCTAGAATAATTTTTTTTGCTTGCTTGGTTCTGGTGGACCGATTGAATACCAAGACCATGCTCCGGAGAAGGCACCTAAACATTGAGGATGATGAACTCCGCGTTCTATGTGATAGTGGCCTAGAGGAAGACATTGATCACCTTTTCTTTGAATGCCCGTTTGCTGGACAATGTTGGAAGTGGAACTCCATCGACTTCACCTGGCACACTAGCTTTGCAATGAGGGAGCGCTTGGTGATGGATAACAATATACACAATTTGGAGTTCTTCACAAAAGCAACTATCATGGGAGCTTTGGAAACTTCATAATGACAAGATCTTTGGGAGGAGGTTGCTGACTGGCCTGCTATTTGGTTAGCCAATTTCAAAAACCAATTTTGTTGATTTTGGCTAGATGCTTTCAGTTAATTCAAGTTTGTAATGTTCTGGACACTCTTTTTTTTTTAATTTAATTAAATCCTACTGTGGGATCTCCCCCACAGTCTTTTGCATCAAAACAAAAATATAATCACATGCCTTAATTACCAGCGGAGCTAGAGTGTATCTAGCGTAAAAGAAAACAAATGGGCCTCTAATCCCAAGAAAGATTGTTAAGCATGCATCGTGTGCTATCGAAGGTTCCTGACTTCCAATCTTCCTTTTTATTTTGTGCATGCAGATCTTATGTTTGAACAAATAAATAAGTTATTATTATTTTGAACAGGCGAGAACAAGCTAAGCTGGCACACGCTACTTCACAGAGACAAATTCCACCCAGTCAAGAAATAGATTATTGTAGATTTGTAGTAGTATAAGTAGGAGCCACGTACGTACATATACATATATATACGGAGGCGAAATGAAATCCATGGCACGGATTGACCGACGATCAGTAGCAAGCTAGCTAGAAGCTAGGAAGAGGAGGGATGCTCTGCTCATTCCTGAAGAAGTCATGAGGATCCACCTTGCTCTTCACAGCCGCCAGTCTCTTGAAATTACCTTTGAAATACTTCTCCCCCCAAACCCTAGCCTTGCCGTAGCTGGTCACGTTACACCCCTCCTCCAGCTCGTTCGTCCCTAGGTCCAAGTCCCTGTAGTTCACGTACACAGATCTCGGGTTCTTGGACACATATGGTGTCAGATACTCGTACACTCCCCTCACCCAGCTCATCCGCTTCTCCAATGCCGCCGTGCTGTTGTCGTACCATACCGAGTAGAACTGGAGCTGGTAGAGGTAGTTGCGGTGCGGGAACGGCGTCGCCGACGGCGAGATGCTGCGCATCCGGCCGCCGTAAGGGTCGAGCATGATCAGCGCCGCCTCCGGCTTGTCGAGCCAGTTGGACCACAGGCTCTCCCACGCGTGCCTTGGCATCGTCTGCTCCACGTGGTCCGACTTGACCTTGAGGTAGTAGTATGGATTAGCGCTTCTGTTCAGGAGCACCTCTGCCGGCAAGTCGGCTCTGCCGTAGAAAAAGAAGACGGTGGATTTCACCCAGCTCATCTCCTGGCAGTCCCGCTCCGCCATTCCTAGGTCCGGGAAGTGGCCTCGCACCGGCCGAGGAACAGGGCGACGAAGTTGGCTCGCTGGTTCTGCACGAGAACGCGGAGGTACAGGTCCCTGGGGAGCGCCGGCGCGATCGCTTGCCATTTGGTGATGAGGTCGACGGCGGACTCGTTCTTCCACCGGCGGATGCTGAACACCGTGACGGTCTCCGTCACGGGCACCAGCCGCACCTTCCAGGACACGACGACGCCGAAGCTCTCTCCGCGGACCGCCGCCGCCTCGGATGGCCCAGAACAGGTCCTTCCCCATGGTGCTCCTGTTCAGCAGCCTCCCCTCGGCGTCCACCACCACCATGGCGTCAAGGACATTGTCGGCGGAGAGACCGTACTTGCGCGACAGCGCGCCGAACCCACCGCCGGTTAGGTGGCCGCCCACGCCGACGGTGGGGCAGTTGCCAGCGGGGAACCCGAACGTGGCGTTGGCGGCGGCAGCGTAATAGTAGAGCTCGCCGATCGTGGCGCCTGGCCTGACCCGACCCAGGCCTCGGCTCTCGAGGCGTCGATGTTGATCGCGCGCGGAGCGCAGCGAGGTCCAGCGTGGAATGCACAGCCGTCGGCCCTAGCGGCCGTGAGAGCATCTTAATAGTCTTGCATGTCGTCTTAGAAGTTTTAAAATTTTTTTGAAACTTTACACACCAATAGTACTACACTAGATGTGCACTATACCAAAATTTGAGATTAAAACAACTTTTGTAAAAATTCATATGAAAAAAACAAATTTCAGCCACTAGAGGACAAAATGGAAGGATGGATGAAATTTGTTTTTTTTCTATATGAATTTTTACAAAAGTTGTTTGAATATCAAATTTTGGTATAGTGCACATCTAGTGTAGTACTATTGGTGTGTAAAGTTTCAAAAATTTTAAAACTTCTAAGCGCGACATACAACACTATTGAGATAAGCTCGCCGCCAGCAGGGTCGACGGCATGCGCGCTCTCCCAGGTCCAGCACAGCGAAATGGCTATATTGCCGGTGGGGGTCCACGGAGGCGTAGGAGAGGCCCTCATAGTCGTGGCCGCCACTGCGCGTGCGGACGTGGACGCTGTGGCGGCGGCCACAGATCACGGTGGTCTGGACATGGGCGGGCTCGGTGGCCGCGACGATCACCAGCGGCCGGCTCATGGTAGTGTTTGCCGTGCCGTAATAGCGGAGGTTCCGGACAGACGACACAAGGACTGAAGAGTAGTTGTTGTTGTTTGCTGGGGTGTAGATGAGGGATGGCGGAATGCCCGCGGAAAGGCAGCTGAGGAATTCATGGACGCTGGAAGCTGAAGAGGACGATGTTGTTGCGATGGAGAAGATGATGATGCAAACAAGGGTTACGAGAAGGTGCAAGATTGTTGTTGGTGTTCTTGCCATGATTGACAACGGCGTAAGTGGCAACTGTACGTGTTGGTGGAGGCTCGGAAGCGAAGATGTGTTAATTTATAGGCATCAGTCGATCGTGTTCAACTTCATTAAATTTGCCGATCGATATTATGGTGTAGTATAAATCAAAGCACATTCGCGGCAAGGCTACTTATCTAATGCATGGTCAATCGCGTGATCTGGACAACCAAGGAACTAGCCAAACTAAGCAAGCTTCTGCTGGTCAACTGTAGCAAGCAGGACAACTACTAGAGTTTTTTTTTTTTTTTTTTTGACTGAAAACATTAAACTTAAATTAGCAGCAAATAGCTGCTATAGGATGGTACAGGTCATAGAAAGCCAAATGCAGTGCAGTAGACAAGTTGCAGCTGCAGACATGGCTTTGATTTGAACATTTTACAGTTTTTTTTTTTTTTTTTTTTGAAAAATTGAACATTTTACACTGAAAGATCCTGGTGGACCGGACTCTGTTCTAATTAAAGGCTCTATTTGCTAAGAGGTGAGCTTTGACATTTTGGCTCCTGTCCAGCTTGATCATCTTATAAGTAACTCCAGACAGGTTGATGAAGAAGCGTTGAGTAAAAGGTTTTATCCTCCAATCCCGGGGGCTCTTCGTCACTCTTCCCAGAGACGTATGCATGAGGATAGAATCTGGCTGTCAGTGAAGAAGGAGACTGAAGTTGCCTTTAGCTTGTTTAAGATTATACTATAGAGTTGACAGGAGAGGTCTGTGTGCGAATAGAAAATTGTACACGCCTTACACGTACAGATGATGCATTCATTATATGGAATGGAACAGGCATGCTAGTGCACATGCACTTTTCATAGTTGTGATGAAGCACCACTTGTGCATCAGGTGTCCCTAAAGTCAAACACTACAGCTCAAGTCAAACACTGCAGCTCATTGGGCGTCGGGCGTCAAAGAGCGCTTCGTTCAAATAAACCGAGAGGTTCCAAAAAGAACTCAAACACACAGGACCAAAAGAGATTATGACATTTTTGTGGTATCCACAATGCGCTTCTCAATAGGAGATTCACAAAAATCATCATCCCAAGGCTTGATGTTTAAATTTGGGCTGTCGGTCACGAGGTCACGAGTATTCACAAAAATCATCATCACAAAAATCATCATCCCAAGGTCACGAGTATTACTTGTCGGTCCCTTGTATGCGTGCTCCGACATTTCTTTTGACCTTTTCTCTTAATGAAAAATAGGTAAAATACCAGTATATGTTTTAAATGTATTTGTAGGAGTCATGGGATCAAGGGATGGTATTTTCTGATGTCTAGGATCGAGGATGACTGATTCACAAGGGAAGGTTCTACTTTGATTATTGATTCAGATAAGAAGATAATCTCACCAATGCTTACAGTGGTAGATGCCTGAGATGATGGAAAATGAGATGATGGAAAATGACTTCAGAGGCCGCAAATTATATTGGGATATATAGTTGAATACTAATATGTAATTGTGTTGTTCTAAAAATTGCATAGTAAATACAGAGGAATTGAAATGAAGCATTCCAGAACTGCAAACCAGTGAGACAATTGCCCTAGAGTGTGTTCATGAACTGCTGATGCAACAAATCATTTGGTTGACTAGTATCGTTGCATCTATCTTCGATCTTGTATAGCTATGTTGTCATGGCAACAGTTAACATCAATTCAAGGTCAAACGATGGAGCTTTGTAATATAAAAACATCAATTCAAAGGTCAAACGATGGAGCTTTGTAATATAAAAACATCAATTCCAAGGTCAAAGGATGGAGCTTTGTAATATTATAACAAAGCTTCATAATGTAGAAGTTAGTACACTTATTCGAAGGGACGATAAAACATATGCCACGATTTTTATTAGATTGAGAATATAAAAACACATACAAATGTTAGGCCCAAATTTTTGAGTGAAAACCAGGCCCAAAACCATCAACTAGTAGAGTGTGCAACTCATCTCGACCAACTCTGGAACACATTATTGTCAAAACAACTAACGACGTGACTTTTGCTATATTACTTACCCAACCCTAAGTCAACTTGGCTGAAAATGACCTAAGTAGCAACACAACTGCACTGGCAGCTATCTAAGCACTAAAGCAACTAAGAACATCTCAACCCTAGAACCACAAAAACCAACTATCTCTACCAATAACCATCACACCACATCCCATCAAATAAACCACTAGTTGTCGATGAGTACTTCCATTTTTATGTTTTCCTTTTTTTTTTAACTTATAAATTATGTTGAAAATTATAGAAACGGAAAAATAAAAGTATAACAAAATTATTGTTTTTTTTTCGAACTTCTCTTAACTAGATCTATACTTAGAATAGAATGCTTGGTATGGCTATAGATTTATTTTTTTGCTTTCATAGACTGATAGAGAATGGTTTCTTAATTCATTTGAGTGAAATTTTTGTGATAATCTTTGATGTGTAAAATTTATGGTAAAAATTTAACTGGTAGACTACAATCAATGATCACATAATAGTTGTTGTATCTGAGCAACTAATAAAATCTCAAAATTTTGGAAAAGGATTCAAAATTTAGTTTATGTCATCAAAATATATATATTGCAAACTAAATGTATATCGGAGATAAACAGAGGTGCCATGTAAAGAAAGAATAATGCAAATAGATGAAAATTACATAAAAATAATTGGTAGATTGTCAAAACCGAATATAGACTATAGATATCTATTATAGCTACAATTTCAGAACATTAGTGAAGATTAAAAAAATGATGTCATCACACTACTACAACAACATTGATTTTGCAAGACCCCCTCCAAAATTAACCGTGGCGGGCGCACATTTGCTCACCACAATTAAAGACCCAATTAACGGTGGGGGCACCTTTTTATTACCAAATCAATTAAGAGAGGCGGACAACTTAAAAATGCCCACCTCGAATAGTATCTATTAACCATGGTCGGTGTCCTAACGTGCCCGCCATGGTAAATAGATTTACTAAGGTGGGCAAAAAGGCCTGCTAATGAAAAAGGTTGAAGCCCAAGTGGCCCAGTTTCGGCCCGGTAGCCATACCTAATATATATCATGCACACAAACCCTAACATACTCTCTTCCAATCCACTCCCTCTTCTAGCTGCTCTGTCTCTCTCCCTCTACTTCTCTTTGCCCGACACGTCCTACCTAATATATTTTTTTTTGAAAGCGAGCTTAACTCGTACTTTATTAAGATGAGTTAGACAGTTCATACATGACTTGTGGCAAGTCCCGTAACGAGCTGTCGAGGATGTGGCACAAGTAAAACACTAACACAAAGGCACCGGCTAGGCGGTGAAGCAGAAAAGGTGTAAACTAAAAAAAACACAATTGTGCGACAAAGAACGGTATATCCGCTCAAAGAACACACTAGAATAATGACGGGGACAATAGACAGACATATCTTTGGTGAAAGAGTGGAGATTAGGAATATGATGTAACTAGAGAGAAATACTAAGATGGTGCACAGCAGGGTCAGCGGCTCACTGAAGAGGTAAAAGTGGCACAGCAGGAGAGGAGAGCTCAACACTAACAGGAAATAGATCAAGATCATGCAAAATCCAATCACATCACTGCCAATCTTGCCATCACACTCCTCCAACTGTTTCCTAAAAAATAGAATAGCAACAACATTAAACAATAAATCCTCCACTAGGAGCAGGGATTGTATAGACTAACAGTGGACATCGTACCTGCTGATGTGAGCGTCGGAGTCGGAGTCGGGGTCAGAGGGAGTCTCGTAGATAGATGACTCACTAGCCTCATCGCTGGTATCGTAGGTATCGTAGACTAGGTCTCCAACGAAGAAGTGAACCGTGGTTGGATCCGGTGGAGGACCACAGGCCGGCACCACTGGCGGGAGGAGGAGCAACGCGACTTCGGGCGGCGGAGGAGAAGCGCAGGACTCGGGCGGCGGACGGACCCGCGGACCAGCTTACAGCGGCGGGCGGCCGGAGCATGAGGAGGAGGAGGATCTAGGGTTTTGCTCCGGCTTCAAGGAAGTGAGCAATTGCAATCCAGACAACACTTGCATCCCTTGTTTTAAATCGCGGGCTATGGAATTTAGCGGCAACACTCCGAAAACGCTATAGCGGCGCTATTATCGCGCTATAGCGCCGCTAAACAATATCGCGGCAGCACCCTGAAAATGCTATAGCGTCGCTCTTTTAACGCTATAGCACGCTATTTGTTACAGGGTTGCAACCCATGGTGTCTTGTCTGGCTGCGGCCATGGCCTTTCGCATATGTTTTGTAATATTCCGGGGAGTAGTCATTACGGCGGGGGTATTCGGAAAGAGAATTTGTTTGGTAAGTGATCGCATTACTACCTATTTGATTTTCCGTGGTGGTCTTTTTGATTTTTCATGGCGGTTTTAAAACGCCATGAAGGAAAGGTCATGGTTAATCACCGATTAACCGTGGAAGTTTTCTCGAGAGGCCAAAACACCGCCACCATTAATCCCAAAAAAATAAAACAAAAACCAAAAATCCAGATCCAAAGGCCCAAACGGGCCCAGACACAGGCTAGAGGGTTTATGCCGCGGCACCGCCACTGGATCCGCCGCCGGGGCGAGATCCAGCCGCCGCCGCCCGCTGGACCGGTTCTAGAGGGACGCGTCCGCCGCTAGCGGCTTCGAGGTAGAGGACGCGACGCCCGCTGTCCCCACTCCACGCTCCGCGCGCCAGCCACCGCTGTCCCACCATGAGGAGGAGGAGGGAGGGCGTGCTCGGGCGCCCCGCCGTGTAGATCCGCCACCAGCCTCACCGCCCGCCGTTGCTCGTGCGCCATGGAAGGGAGGAGAGGTGAGGAGCGGGCATCGAAGGGAGGAGAGGTGAGGGGCTGCCAAGGCCGCGTAGAGGAGAGGTGAGGAAGGGGAGAGAGTCGGGCTCACGAGGAAGAGGGAGGAGAGTGCGGCTGTTGGGTCTAGGAAGGGAAGGGAAGAGGGTGAGTTAGGGTTTGGGTCGTGGTATATATACTGGGAGCTCGATATTGGGCCGAGATGGACTTTGTTGGCCAGAGTTTCTGGGCCTCATTTACTGTGGCCACGGTTAATGAAAAAAAAACCTCTACCGTGGCGGTTTTCTAAATAACCGCCACCATAAATCATTCGAAGTGCTATGCAAAATTAAACTTGTAGTGGTAGCCAATCAGATTAAATTTCATGCTTTAGTGCACTTTGTAATATAGTTCTATCTAGTTTAATTTCAGGCTGGAATACTTATTTGAAGCAACAGAGCCTGGAGTCTATGATTATGTCATGATTTAGGTGAGATTGTATCACCTGTCATGCACTCTACCTGTACGTACATCCATGGTCTGTATGTTCAATACGTTCACTCTACATGTACGTACATCCATGGTCTGTAATCTTTACGTTCACTTGCTTGGTCTGCACTTTGTACGTTTTTTAAACTTGCTTGTTCTAGGCCGCGGGAGCACGGTCGAAGCAAAGCAAGCAACCAGCTTAGAGGGATTAGGGACGATGGGTTTCCAGGTCCGGCTGCGGTTCGAACCGTGGTTGAACCACCCCCATCGTGAATGGACAGCGAGCAGAACACGAAGCCACCACCACCGTGTGCCGTGCCGTCCTGTGTTCTTCCTAGGGTTTTTTGTGTAAGCAGGCTTTGGACAACTGTCCTCTCTGTATCTTATTTCTAGTACGCCCGTGTCTTCTGAAAAACCCTAGCTAGCTAGGACCCAAATCGCGACGGTGTTGACATCCTCTGGATGCCGATCTGATCTCCCCGTACGTACCACCATGGATCGCATCCTCTTCTCCCCTAGAAAGCCGAAGCGAGAGCGGGAGCGGAAGCTGGAGCGCAACGAAGAGATCCCCGGTTACGACGGGCCGGACCTAATCAGCGGCCTCCCCCCGACAACGTCCTCGGCGCCATAGTCACCTTCCTCAAACCCGAGGGAGGCCCGCACCGCCATCCTCTCCCACCGCTGGCGCCCGTGTGGCGCGGGCGCCGCTCAACCTCGGCGGCGGCTTCAGCATGGCCGTCGCGGGAACGAGATCGGATCCGGATCATCTCCCGTGTCCTTGCTGCTCATCCGGGGGCCCGTTCGGCGCCTCGCTACCACAAACATCCAACTCGGGCGCAACATCCGCATCTCACGACGACATGGTTACGCCCGCCGTGTTCGTGCGCCCGGAACTGGTAATCAATTGCGATCTTCACTCCGGTCAGCTGCCCGCCTCCGCGCTCCGCTTCGCCTCCCCAAGTGCTCGACTCCGAGAGGCTGTTCGTTCTGTCCGGTGGTGAGAAGCCGGTCTTCCCGTGCCTCAATTACCTCTCCTCCGTCCGCGCCGACATCACCGAGGACCTCCTACAACACATCATCTCCAGTAGCCCCGGTATCGAGACTTTGGTGCTTCACGCCAATTCCGGCCACCGGTCAGCTGCGCCTCTCTCCCTACCGAGGCTCGGGTGCCTGGCCGTCACGGTCAACCCATGCCAAGCAGCGATGGCCTGACCGATCTGATCGCCGAGGATGCTGCAAGCTTGGAACGTCTTCTTCTGGATGGATGGACACTAGTACTGGTCCGTCAGTAAGGATACTTGGTGCAACAAACCTCAAGATGATAGGTTACCTCTCAACTGACTTCCCCATTGTTGCACTCAACGACAAATCAATTTTTAAGGTACGTAGTAAAAACATTTCATTCCTTGCTGCAAGTTTATATATGTTTATTCAGACAAGGTAGATACAAGCCTCCCTCTCCCCTCTTGATTTATTTATTATTAGATTTTGGCTGGAAGGTACTCCCTCCGTCCCACCGACTTTGTCACCCCGGAATCCGTCTTAATCTTATTCGATCGCTTCGTCTTATTCAAATTTTTGTACAAATATAATTTATTTTTTTGAGATGCGACTTATTTTATCAATGAAGATACTTGAATATTGATTAATTTATTTTATAATTTGTATAAATATTTTGAATAAGACGGATGGTGAAACATGAAGTTCAAAAGTCAAAACGATGAACTCCATGGGACGAGAGGAGTAGGCAGCTGTATTTCACACCTGACACATCTGCCCTTATTTTGTTTCGCTACTTGCATGAATGCTTTCGATCGATACCAGAGCATGGTTCCTGTCAGATTGGCGGAGCGGTTCTCCCACTGTCAAGATCTTGGCATTACAGATGCCTGAATTGCCAAAGTTGGATGTTGTCATAGCATATTTAAGATGCTTTCCTTGCTTGGAGAAGCTCAAGATCAGGGTGCCTTTCCTATTGCAAGCCCTTCTTTTACTGCCACATTTAATTATATTCATGAGTAAAATGCACCATATATAGTCCTTCCAATGTAGGATTATGAACTTTTGTTTTGCTCTTCTTAGTAAGCAACATTGATTCACCTACCTAAGTGACACCAAGTTTAAGTAAAGTTACTTTTAATTCACTACCCGCTGCTGGCTTGTATAATATGCTGGTGTTATTTTCAGTTCTTCTGTTACACCAGCTGGAAGGACGACTGGTCCAGAAGACGTTGTGCACTGTGACCCATCTGCTCCTATTGAGTGTCTTGATCACAGCCTTAAGACCATCTTGCTGCAATCATATAGAGGAGCGAAGCCACAGGTTGATTTCGCAAAGTTCTTTGTTGAGAGAGCCAGGATCCTCGAGGTTATGAGGTTCTTGGTCCGTGGAGCTTGCACTGTAGAATGGCTTCAAGACCATTGCAATCAGCTCAATATTGAGAACAGAGCCTCAAGATGTGCTCTCTTCCCTTTCGTGCCCCAGAAGGAGTTGCCCCTCTTATTTTGGATGGATGGTGATCTCCTCTCTAGAAGACCCTTCATAGATTGTAGAGCACTGATGATGGCTTCTTGTTCTCCAGTGAAATGTACAGCCAGCTCCAAGTCCAACGATGACGTTGTTTTCTTTAATTTTGTATCTTTATTTATGTGTTGCTACCAGCTTATCGGCAACAGCAATTATTATATCAATCAACATCTTTTGTTGCTTTACCGATTGAGAACTAGTGAAATCAGTGTTGTGGTATGCAAAATACTCTTTGCACTATGTGTGTTTACCTGATTCTGTTTTATTGCCCCCTCTGTACACTTGTCTCTGGTCAAGAAAAAATATTTTTGTTCTTTTCATGTTTTTACTGTTTGAGCTGTCATTGACCATTTTCTATCAAAATATATTTATGGATATGTTAAAGTTGAAAAATTCTAGAAGTGGTTTTCCACACGTATTTGACTTTATTTCTTATGTTCCACGTTAATTATTTTATAGTTTATAATTCATTTTCAAAAGTTCTAAAGTTGTGACTATAATCAAAGTTCAAAATATTTATTTCGTTGATTACATATATTCTGTTAGCATATCTTGTCACAAAATGGGCTGCTTATCTATTATGTTTGGGTGATTTTGATTGGGTGTACCAAATTAAAATCAGGTTGCAAACTTGTAATGTTGCTGGGCCGAAAAAAAGTTATATGGGCTGACAGTAAAATTGGGCAGCAAAATATGTGGGCTAATTGAGAACGAAGTGGCTGAAAATAAATTGATAAAGCTAAATGGGCTCAAAATTAACAAAATAAGTGGCCCATGATGTAAAAAGAAGGAGGCCAAATAGTGTTTCGGGCCTATTATAAGTCTGCCAACCACATGGGCCTTAACAGGACACATTTCAATTTTATGACGTTTATTGACCTACCAATTCAGCGCCACGTCATCTGCCTATATGGCATGGTATAACGACTTGTGACATAAACCATTGTCATAAGCTTGTGACATTAAATATACAAACATCAATAATCAATTTGTGATGGTGGATTTTTGACATTTAGATTTTTATCAACTAACTTAATTTGTGACTTAAATGATAAATCCCATATATTATGATACAATAGGGCGTCAAAAGCCACACATTTCTTGTAGTGGTTTGCTTCCCAACTAAGGAGACAAACCGGTCACGGGCGGAGGAGGAGAGGAGGCACGCAGCGGCTTCCACGTTATTGAGGCGAGAGCAACGGCGACATTGGCAAGCTTGTGTTCTGAACAGGTGATGCTCCTCAACCGGACGATGGACCTGGTTCACATCCGAGTTAGGTGCCCCACGTGTGATCCTCTCTCCTACATTTGTCTTTTGACTCTTCGATTTGCCAGCTCTTGTGCTATGTCGGAGATTGATATTTGTGTTGTTTATTATTATGGATGGAAAAATATGGAAAATGAGATTGGTATAGGTGATTTCTTTGCTGGTATGGAATTGGTAAGAGACATGAATGAGATTGGGTTTATTGTTGATTCTTAAGAGAGAAGTGCTTATTAGTTGTTCTAAGCTACGATCCTACCCTTTCTCGTAGTTTAGGTGTTTAATTGAGCAAATGACTATTTAGGGAAGACTAGGTGCTCATTTATTTGAGCAAATGACATGGTCACTAAAAGCTCTAACATGTTGTCGGTTGCTAAGAGTTTGACCGTTGAACTGACGGTTGCTAAAGATCGGCCATCTAAAACTCCAATAAGACTATCCCCCACTAGGGGTTTATTTGGGAGTTCTCAGCCTCCTGATTGGCTCCCTTGAGTAGTTAAAACTCCAATAAGACTATCCCCACTAGGGTTTATTTGGGAGTTCTCAGCCTCCTGATTGGCTCCCTTGAGTAGTAAGCAAAAGATCCTTTGGGAGTTCTCCACGTCATCGATGGGTCTCACGAGTCCTCCGTGCCTCTGTTTCCCCTTCCCCACCGAAATGTGAATAGTTGCCGGCCGCCCACCTTCCTCCCCGTTTTCTAATTGGTTCCGCCTCCCACCGCGTGACCCCCCGCCTCCCCCACACGCCGCGCCCCTTGCCTCCTCCACCCGTAGTGGATCACGGTTACCTACGCGCACATCCCTTCCACCGAGTTTATTCTTGCATGTCTCTTGATTCTCCTCGGTCTTCAATATAAATCCCACACATCTCCGACCCAGCGAGGCATGCGGCCTTGGCAAAGGCTGCGGCGGCGACCACCGCGCCAAGAGCCTAAGAGCTAGAGGGGAGGCACTGCGACAACCGTCGATGGACCATCGATCATCGTCACCGTCACCATCGATCGATCATTTAAAGCGAAAAAAAAACTCTCGGTCATCACATCAATGGTGGTGGCGGTGATGGTGGCCCGGCGGCATCGTCGTTGTGAGCGAAGGATGGAAACATGTCTGGGGAGCCCAACATAATCACGCGCCATGAAGTCGCTGCATCAAGAGCGGAGCGGCGGAAAGTCGTCGTACGCGATGGCGATGGCAAGCTGCCGTCGCGGTCGGCCGCGTTCGTCGCTGGCTGCTCATGCGGCATTCACCGTCAGACGGCCGCGCCAGCGACGGCCAAGTGCGATGGCGGCGGCGGCTTTTGGTGGTGGCCTTCTTGCGGCAGCCTGAGTCAATCCGGCGTCGTCGTAGGCATTGGGCCCTGCGCCGCCACCGAGGCCCTGTGGCCGGGCGCCATCCGGACTGGGGGTGGTGGTGGAGGCCGCTCATCGGGTGATGCGTGGCGGCGAGGTCTCGAGCTCCAAGAAGCTTGTAGGGGATTAGGCTGAGCCGCGGCGGCGACCCTGCTTGTGACCCGGGCGGCGGAGGCTGTATGTGGCCGCGGCAAGCAGCGAGGCTCACGCCACAGCGTCTGCGAGAGGCGCCAGCGCAGGGCCGCATGCCGTCGGCTAATCTATTTTTAGTTCTTTTGGATCCGAAGCTGTTTCGTTTTTCTTTTAACTTTTTTTCATGAAAAACACTCATCAATTGTTTCTTTGTCAGATTCGTATGTAACATGTTTTTTGGCAACATATTCCCGTGAACATGTAAATAATGATGTATGATATCAATTCTAAGGAGTTAATATATTATTTAGGACTTTTTATTCCTCACACAAAATGATGAATTTTATCTCAGGATTAAATAAATAAAGCAAATAGTAATTAGGCATTAAAACAAAAACTTTGGTATATATATTTCTTTCCATAGGATGGGGAAAGATACTTTCCACGTAGATATGCATGCAGCCAGGTTCCCTAGGAATCAAAGTTTCTAGGGAAAGTTTATTTCCCTATGCTTTCCATAAAAACCATAGGACACAATCTATTTTTCCCATCGAATCGTCTCTAGAAAACTTTCCCTACCAAAATTTCTAGGGAAAACGTTTTTCCTAGGACACAAGAAAACGGACATAAGCAGGGTGTCCACAATGATTATTAAACCATTCATCAAATTGATTTTAGATAATATCATTCATATAATTATAAATATAATAATTTTTTTAAAAAATTATCGGGAATCCCGTGCATGCGGCAGCGAGGAATTCATCTAGTTGATGTTTACACATAGCGGCGTCTTCATTGCTTTTGCAGAAGTCCGTCGCTATAATCTTAACAATTGAGTATTCTTCGACTCTTTTTAG